>SCHK01401976.1:0-15912 GCA_004124795.1 Poropuntius huangchuchieni | reverse complement strand
AAAAAAAAATCATTTGATCCAAACTTTTGACAACAGTGTAGTAAACAAATCAGCGCTGTCATCAAATTTGCCCAATGATTGGGTCAACTGAGTTAAATCTGAATATCGAGAACTGTGTGAACAGTGTGAAACATGGAACAAGATAGCCTAGTACTCAAAATGATTAAATTCAACTGTGAAAAGCCCAAAAGTGTGTTCCTAATTTCCACTGCAAGTACATCAAAGACAGCCTGGAAAGTCACTATGTCTTCTGATAGTTGAATGTTTCAGCTCTCTGGATGTTTATTTTCCTCGCTCTGACGGTCTGCCCAGCGGATTCAGTCAGTCAGAGCGGGTATAAAGGATGAGGAACACGTCTCTCTTTCTGCTTACGTGTTAAATTTGAAGGTAAAAGCTTCGGTAACGTTGGCTGACCTTCCTCTGTGCCGTACAGCTGTGGACTTCAGTCGATCGCTGGAATGGGCCTGGAGAATCTCTTTTTGGAAGACAGTAAGGGGATTAAATAGAAAGTCATAGGTGCTGATTTGACTTGTATTGTCTGAGGAGGCCCACAGCCAACTACTAAGAATAACTTTGCCGTTTCCTGTGTGTTTACACAGGCTCAGAGTCAGCCGAGAGAACCAGTTGCTTCCGCAGGAGCATCATTAATCTTATACAGTATACACTTATGTTCACAAGACTTTTCTTTTTTGAACGATATGAATACTTTCACTGAACAGTACAAACATTTATCATTTTAAAAATGTCAAATAAACGCTGCTCTTTTGAACTGTATACATATATAAAAATAAAAAAAAATCCAGAAAAATGCATCATGGTTTCCACAAAAATATCAACCAGCCATGGGAAAAATCAGCAATGCCATCACAGGAATATACACATTAAGAAAAATATATATATATATTATATATTATATATATGAGAAAATTAATTCTTAGCTGAATTTTTCACAATATTACTCTTTTTACTGTATTTTTGATCCAATAAATGCAGCCCTAGTGAATTTTCTTTCAAAAACTGAGAAAAAAAAATATTACCAATCAAAAAACTTAGTGTATACAATAAGTTTTAAAAATGAAAATGTTTATGCTACAAAAAAAAAAAATGTACCAGATATTCAGAAATGCACTCTGGTCAAGCTCAGATACCCCAAATATATTAATTATGACCTAATTATTTACACAATGACATGAAAATGTAAAAAACAGAATGGAACATTTAACCAGATAATCCATGTTAACACTGTTGTTTTGCCATCCCAAAAATAATGCCACTTCCTGGAGGTTTTTTTTTATGCTTTTGCACCATTTTCACATTCAAAAGTCACAAAAACCACCACAAAAACTGTAAACTCCAGACAATTTAAAACAAAAAAACACCAGAGGTTGTCAGCCAATCATATTTCAGTCAGCACTTTTTTGCGCAATTTGCATCAGGCGGTCAGTGAACGGACTGTGGGTGGTCCGTGATTGAAGCCGAGACTGTTTATTGCCAATAATATCAATAATTATGTAAAGTTATAATTCAAGGATTCTGAGGTATTACATCAGCTGATGTCTCAACAAAAGTGATTTAACCAAATGCATTATCTTTCATTATCCACCTCATTCAGTGCGATTCAAACCATCCATGACAGCATTCATTTCCATAAACAAACTCCTCTACCTCATCTGTTTGTTTAGCCAATATCAGGATAACATCATGACGATGTGACCTTGATCAGGATAAATATACAAGGGCACAAGAGTCTGGCCTTTCATGACTGACAGCGCATACTGTGGCATGTTTTAATAAAGGCTTTATTTATATGCCCATTACAGAAGACCACAGCTGGAGTTCTGGAGGCAGTGCCGTTTTATTGGACATCTCCAAGCATGTTTCAACTCAGCAGCCCTGTTTCAACATGCTGCAGTTCTCTAATAAGACGCTGGTCTAATTCAACAGGACAATTTTCTTCAGCGCATTATATCAGCAATCTGCTGTGCGGCTTGTTTTTATGACACATTTTAAGACGGTTTCTGTGCAGTAGGTGGCCCTCGTAGCTTTCTGGGTTTGTAGAGGCACAGTATGAGGAAAAATAAATGAAAACACAGATTAAAAACCCTACAAAGTGGAACAGACAGAGCAGGCCTACTTTAACTTCAAAGTGAAACATGCCATGTCAGTGTATTTCAAAATCAAGCTGTCAAAGATATCAGTCTTGGCACGACCAGATCGTATTTCAACACCAAAATGAAAATAAATAAGAAATTTTAAGTCATTTACAAATCTTAATGGTCCTAAAACATGCTTCACTTATTAAAGCAAAATATGATGTATTATTTTTTTCTTTTGCATCAAAGGCATCTGCTCTGTAAAAATAAATAAATAAATAATTATTATTATTCATATAAACACTTTAGTACTGTCACCCTATTTTAAAGCATAAACATTTATGCATCATGTTATCATTTGTTGTACTGCTATTAATTTAAATTTCAATTAAAAACATTATTTTTAATACATTGGCAAAAGTGATAATAAAATAAAAAATGGAAAAATAAAATAAAATAAAATTAAAAAAATAAAAATAAAATAAAAAATGAAATGTACTTATACATCATGTCATTTGTTGCACTGCTTTTAATTTAAATAAATAAAAATTATTTGAAATACTTTATGACACAAGGCTAACAAAATAAAAATAGGAAAAGAAAATGCTGCTAAAATATGCTTCATTTATTTATGCAAACTATTATGTATTATTTGTAATACTTCTCAGAATTGATGAGTATGTAATCAATAATGAAAAAATAACAATAAAATAAAATTATAAAAAGAAAATGGTCCTAAAGTATGCTTCAATTATTTATTCAAAATATTAAGTATTATTTTTTCTTTTAATTTTGGGATGATCTATAATGTGATCTTATTTTAATGGTTATTTTGTGCAACTTTTCCATTTATTATAAATGCATCTGTAAAAATTTTATTTTTTTGAAGTCGTAAATATAACACGAGTAAATGTTTTACAATAAAATTCAATACAATAAATTTCAGTCTTTCTACTTCTAAATTTCACGTTTAATTCAATGTGTTATTTCTTTGTAGTTACTAGTGAGTTTACTATCAATTCCTGAGTAAATATGGTGTACTGTACATCCAGTGTGCTGATTGGGCAACGGCCTCGTGTCAGCAGAATAAATATATAATTAAATAATTATATTTGGGTGAGAGATGACCTACAAACTGCTCCTTCAATCCTGCGATTAATTACAGGATGTATTTACAAGGTAATTGATATCTAGAGCAAACAAGCAAACACGGCGGCCATGGCCAGCGTCCAGCACAGAATCAGAGCACGTTTCTTGGCCTGACTCAGTGGATCTGACAAAGAAGAGGAGGTTCTTACCCCCGGTCCTAACATGGATACGGAATAAACAAAACAAGCACGTTCTCTGGTTTTTCACTACCCAGAATACCCACAAACATGTAGTTCCTGTTGGTCGCCTGTAGCCCAGAGGGGGTCCATGTCCTTACGGCAAGTGTTATAACAAACTGTTGTGAAAATGAGAGTAGCAGACCATCGCTGTGTCCTCTAGGGAACTTTCCATGTTGACCGCTCTGCTATTCAGCTCTGATCTGCTGCAACAGGAACATCTCTGGTGTTATTGCAATTTCAGATGAAGCAAGAAAGCTCCAAAGTACTGTTTCTATTTGAGTCCGGCTCTGTGAACTATGTCGTCTGTCAATCTCAGTTCTATTGCAACCACCTGGTTTGCAAGCGGAGTGAGTTATGATTTTCAAGGCTATCACAAATTTTCCCTTGGCATTTGAAAGCAACGGGCAAACAAGTGCTCCCAATGGATGGTGCCTCAATTAAACTAAAATATAGCCATGAGAAGTTCCACTGGATGCTTTCGGGGAGTTTATGGTCGCTCTAACTCACTAAAACCCCCGGTTTATCGAGTCCAAGCAGTCAGTCATTGATGCCCGTTCTGCTCTTTTGGTTACTGCAAATACCATTAGTTTGGTTTTGACGTGCTATATTCATACCCACATGGTATATGAACAAATTAATGAGGTTTTAACATGGAAAAACACAACACATGCTTAGATTTAATTTGTTGTATGACCATATTGCAGTGCATAATGTTTCCCAGCTGTTCTGCTGGAGTCTCTCAGTGGAGCAGAGAAGGGTAATGGCCATGTTGGTTGGTCTGGTGGTTTTAACTCTGGTTTGAGTTGTGGTCCTGTGGGATACTGAACAAAGACATTGAGAAAAATGGCCTATAGTTCAAAATCTTTGTTTTGTTTGATGTTAAAGGATGACAAATGGTACATTTTACAAACTCCAATGGTATTTGAAAGAAATAACAACTTGAAAGTATATTTTGTCATGTTTCTATAGGAATTCTGCGTGCCTTCACAATATACTGTACTGTACATGTTTTCTTCATCTTTGATTTAGCCTTTTATTTTACTTCAGTCATGTGGACTATGTGAACTACCTAACAGCCAAATAAAGAAATAAAATGAAATCAAAAATGAATAGGCCGAAATAAAAATAAAAAATAAAAAGAATCAATCAATAAATAAAAATGCAAAATATGAATGAATGAATCAATGAATATATAAAGCATATCAAATGTGAAATATAAATAACAAATGAATAATTGAATTAATGAATGAAAAAATAAAATGAATAAAATGGAGTACACAAAACATAAATAAATTCTACCAACAAACAAAACAATTGCAAATAAACAAATAAATCCAACCAGCAAACAAACAAATAAATCTAACCAGCAAACAAACAAATCCAACCAGCAAACAAATGTAACCAACAAGCAAACAAACAAATCCAACCAGCAAACCAACAAATGTAGCCAGCAAGTAGGGCTGCACGATATATTGCATGCGATAGATTTATTTCTACTCAACGAACCGGCTTTACTGACGAGATGCGCACGACTATCGCATTCAATATATCGTGCAGCCCTACCAGCAAGCAAACAAACAAATCCAACCAGCAAACAAACAAATGTAACCAGCAAGCAAACAAACAAATAAATTAAACCTGCAAACAAACAAATCCAACCAGCAAACAAACAAATGTAGCCAGCAAGCAAACAAACAAACAAATCAAACAAGCAAACAAACAAATCTAACCAGCAAACAAACAAATCCAAACAGCAAACAAAGAAATAAATTAAACCTGCAAACAATTAAATCCAACCAGCAAACAAACAAACAAATCAAAGCAGCAAACAAACAATTAAATCCAACCAACAAACAAATCCAAACAGCAAACGAAGACATAAATTAAACCTGCAAACAAACAAATCAGCAAACAAACAAACAAATCTAAACAGCAAACAAATCCAAACAGCAAACAAATAAATTAAACCTACAAACAAACAAAGCAGCAAACAAACAAATAAATCAAAGCAGCAAACAAACAAAGAAAGCCAACCAGGGGTGTGTTTCCCAAAAGCATCGTTAGCTAACTATGGTAGTTTGTTCCATTAAACTCTATTGGTAACGACAGAACTTGCGACCATAGTTGTTTTTGGGAAACGCACCCCAGCAAACCAACAAACAAGCAAAATCAAATCCCTGGTCCTTAAATAGGACTTAATTTGCCTATTTTATAATCAACCAAAAATTTGAGGTATGATTCATGGGTAACACTTTATAATAAGGTTCCAACTAACATTAGTTTGCCGACATGAACTAACAATGAAACATACTTCTAAAGCATTTATTAATTTTGGTCCATGTCAGTTTCAGCATTTGCATTTTTTAAATCAAAAGTTGTATCTATTAATATCATTTAATGAACCTGAGCTAACATGAACTAACAATGCTCGTTTTTATGCTCATTAATGTTAGTTAATGCATCAACTGATGTTAACTAATAGGAAAGGACATTATTGTAAAGTGTTACCCATTTATGTCACAACACAAAAAGAGTGAGTCTTGTTGAAGTTTAATATTTAGGTTTAGGGGATTGTTCAAATCACCATCCCTAAAAGCAGAACCAAAGAAGACGACTTATCTACCAATCGCAGCATGCTGAAAACTCTAATCTTCAGCATTGGTCTGACATCTTTAATGACCCGGCACAAAGCATTCAAGAGGTCTGACTCGGCAGAAACAGAAATACAGACAAGAATAAACTACATGTTTGAGAGAGCTCATGCTTTGCCGACCATGGAAAAGGGCAACAGAAAAACACTGCAATGTCCATAAATAGAACCAAGGTGCAGAGTTACCACATAAAACACAACACAGCTGAAGCTTTTATGCAGAAATAAGGCAAAGTGTTGATATAAATATTAAATTTATTGCTTTTTCTGAAACGTGCATGTGGATCCTGACTAAAACAGCATGATAAATCTATAGCTCGTGATTGATTACGCTCCACCACTGTCATAAGTCTCTCATCTGCAGATGTAGCTGACACAGCACTTGTTTATGTCAGATTGACCTTGCGAGCATGTGCGTCAAACTCCCTCTGCAGTAGCTTCGCCTCCAAGGGTCCTCGCTGATTTGTGCCGGGGAGGAGAGAGTCGGTTTAATAGGCAAAAGAGTAAAGAAAGCAAGAGGCTTGGAAGAAAGCTTTTCTTTGTGTTAAGAGCGTTTGGCCTCAATGATTCCCCATCCACCTCCTCCCCTCTGCCTCCTCTACAACTCAGCTCCTGACCACAGGGTCCACTGGGACACCAGCACTGTAATTCCATACAAGTCAAACATGCTCAACTTCTGTTTCCATTTTGAGGCAAAGGTAAAAGCACCCCTCCCCCATGAAAAAGGCTTTGTTTGACAAGCATCTCTCTCGGTAGAAGTGAAAAGGGGGCACCAGGCTCGGCCGTCCATGTTTGTATCTTTTCAGTGGTTCATTTGTAATTCACTGCAGGGGGTGTGAGGCAAATCTTGAAACCATGTCAGCAAAGATGTTATTCATTTAAATGTGATGGGGGTGAGTTATCGGGTGAATCTCACGAAAGCCTGTCAAGAACATGTCCAGGTCACATTTCACCCCAAAAAAACTGAAAAAGTTGTATAGTTGGGTAGTTGATGTCCACAAGCTTTTTTTTCCCCACCGTTTGACAGTTATAATCACATCTTGGTCATTTTAAATAGTCTTGTGGTGTGACAAATTATTTTTTCTTAAAATCAAAACAAAATAAAAAAAATTCCATGTATGCAAGCACATAAAAATATGCATAAAAAAGAAAAAAAATAGATTAATAAAATCATTAACAAATCTAAATCTAAAAAAAAAATTAATGAATAAATAAATTGAAAGAAGAAAACAGAAGTATAAAAAACTAAATATAAATAATGAATGAATGAATGAGAAAGAGACAAAATCTAAGTATATAAAAAGCAAAATATACATTAAGAATATGAATCAATCAATCAATCAATCAATCAAAAATAAGCATTTTAAATGCACTTGAAAAATAAATTTTCTAAAAAATGAAATAAAAAACAATCCATGCATGCAAACACAAAAAATATGCATCAAAAATAAAATAAAGACAAAAATAGGTCTGTTGTATTGTGATATTTTATGACAGTCAAGCACATTTCACCAAAAATCTCATTGATCTGTTTGCCATTCTTTGCCATTACCAATGATTATTATAATATTGTATTTTTTAAATAAATTTATATTTATTACTTTATTATCAGCATGAAGGGCAGTATGCAGTACAAGTTATTTATTTATTTAATCACAGTAATAAGAATATGTGGGGAAATATATGCTTAGTTGTGAGAAAAAAAAAATGGAACAATGCATATATTATTTATTTATTCTACAGTGAAATACGACCCAAACATGTTATTTTCTGGTTTTGTAAAATCTACCTTATTACCATCTGGTCCATGTTTCCATTGGTCTATGTGCAGTGCAGGGGGGCCCAAAGAGGTCCACTGCCAAAATTCAGAGAACCTGTGTCACTCACAACAAAAACTCAAAAAAATCTATCATTTGCAGTCAGCATCCGGTTAATTACAGGTCCACATACCACAGTCCTGACAGAATGGATAGAAGGAGGTCTGAAACCATTACAATGCTCTCTAACCGCTCTAAAACCCGGTTCACTGTGTAAATAAACTTTGATTGTTTATGCATTTATTCAACGGTAAAGAGTATGTTGCTGCACTTGCTGTATTGCAATCTATTGTGTTTTATATTTATTTTTGCATGCAGTAGATACGTTTCATCTTAAATACTATAATTAGTGGCGCTTGCTAGGTGTGCCATTTCTTTTTTTAGTGATCAGACTTGGCAGATGAAAAACTAGTGAAAAAAAAAAAACATAGGAACCTGAACCATTTCAGAGACTTGGGCAAGTAACGAACCTTCTAGAAAACACCCAGAACACCCAAGCAAAATTCCAGCAATCGCCCAAGCAGAACACCTTAGCAAACACATGGCAACCGCCCACAACATCCTAAGATGGTATACATAAATAGTCCGCTACAAGCAGCATTCGATTCCCAAACACTGATTGATTTCAAGAGGAACTCTCTGCTATAATTACAGATTCCAGACACTTCTGGCATATCTTTGCCTTGGCATTCATATGGAAATGAAAATAAGTAGGTAGATCATAGGCCAAAATACACAGACTATAAGAAATGTGATGCCTGTTTGCAAAGGTGAACATCAATTTAGTGTTTTTACATATCAGAACTATAAATTGTTCTCATTACAGCTAAGGGAAATCAAAAATTTCATAAATTGTTCATGCTATATATAATAAAAGCTGTTTAATTCAACTATAATTAACTGTATAATTCAACTGTTTAATTCAACTGTTACTGTCTTTGGCACTGAAAAGTCAGGGTTATTGGCTTGCGATATCATTCACTGAACATTTAACTTGACTATTTGACTAAAACAAGTCTCTTGTCAATTTTGCATTCCTGCAGTGTAATTCTATATCTATAAACAAATTTATTAAATTAACACCTATAATTGTAAAATTTCTGAAATTGAATATTAAGTAAATACAATAAAACTATTAATAAGAAATTTATTTATTTATTTTCATGTTCTATAATTTTATATTAATTTTTCATCTTTTTTCCTTTTTGGTATCTTATGCATCTTTTTGCTGAAATGCAATTTATTGGATTAATATCCTGTATACTGTAAAATAACATTTTATTGTTAAATGGTTTGTTAAAATCTTTTTCGTTTTTTTAAATTATGTATGAAACTGCTTTTTTTAAATCTTTTGAACTTGCAATATATAAGCAAACTTTTTAACCCAAAGTAAAAAATAAATAAATAAATAAATACAACTAGGCACTCATATACTTCAAATGTGATGCTTTGTAATTTAAATGTCGATGCTTACTTTAAAGGTAAAAAAAAAAATCCTTCTGGACCAATACAACATCCAGATCCAAAAAACAGTGATCATGCCAAACCTATACAAACTAACCTGAATAAAGTAAACTGCTATTACCAATTTTACCCTGCTTCATCCGGTCTACCAAACATCCACCTGTGGGAGTTTACGGCTGAGTTACATTGTTGTCAACAGGCTAATAAGTAACACGAACAAGCCAACTGAGAATTGTGCACTGGTATTTAACAGAAAAGTGAAGAAAACAGTATTGCTCAACTTTTTAACTTGGTAATCAGAAGCTGATTCAACAAGTCATGACCTCTCCAAAAATCACCCTCAAGCAAGGCAGGACTGTATTGCTTGACTGTAAAATAGACGTCTAAAAATGTAACAAAGTGTGAAAAAAATGCTTTTAAATAAAAAAGTAATTCCACATGAATGTCATCATCCGTCTTTTCAAATTAAAATATGAAACAGCATAGCTTTTGTCTAAAATACAGATGCTAACAATTGTCTGCTAAAATGAAATAATGCAAACATTGTGTTAAAGGGGCCAAGAAATGGTTGGAAAACGTAACTGATAGCCTTTGTATCCATCAGCAGGTTTTCTATCCCAGTCCCACAGTGAACCCCCAGCTGAATGTAAACAAGACAGAGGTTCTGCTGGGTAAAAATCTCCAGACACAGACTGAGACTTAAGCATTACTCTCCCATTTGTCCAAATCAGTGTTTAGAGATAAGGCAGTGTACACCGGACATAACTAAATCCTAGAAAGCAGTTGCCACTGTACTTTACTGTACAGCAGTACCATGCAACTAGCATAATAAATCATGAGGTGTTTCAATTATCATTTTAGCATCTTGCAATTTCAATTTCACTACTTTGAAAATGAGTAATGTTACAACTAGGGATGGAAATCATACGACTTAACGCTTCTGGTTCCATTCACAATTCTTTCAGTACTTTAAAGCGCTAACTCGTGAGTTTGAGGCTGATTCATTCAAAAGAACCAGCTCAAAAAGAGTAATCTGTGAATCAAACTACTCGCGCTGAATTTTTTGCTGTGTGCAACCAGTGAGGAAAACAAAATGAAGATTGCAAGCGACTCTTCAACACCTACTGTATAGACTGGTCTGTTGAAGCTAAAATGAAAAACCATCTGTGAATAGATAAGTCTGCTCACCTTGAGGTGAAAAGTAAGTCTAAGACTAAACATTGAAGAAAAAAATATACAGTTCCATCTCAAAGTTTCAAATGTGTTTGAAGAACTGTAGTACAAATAGGCCATACTGCTAACGCTTCAAGAATCTGGATCAAAAAGCAAAAATACTGGGCATTCTGTCCTAAGGAGGCATATGCATGTTTTTGTCATCTATCTGCACTATTTTATTACTGAGTAGTCAACATATTTGATCACAAACTCTTGCGTTACAGATACAAAAACATACAAACCAGTTAAGACTTCAGCCATTCTTAAAAATAAAGGCTTTTTTGGCATCTATTAGCATCTATGGTTCCATGAAGAACCTTCAACATCTATGAAACCTTTCAATTGCACAAAAGGTTCTTTACACTCTTAAAAATAAGGGTTCTGAAAGGCTGTTTTTACCCAGGAATGCCACAGAAGAACCATTTTTGGTTTCCCAAAGAGCCATGTTTATTTTTTTCTTAGTATTTCTACCTTAAAATAAAGAACCTTTTGTCTAATTGAAATGTTCCATGGATGTTAAAGGTTCTTTATGGCACCATCAATGCCAATAAAGAACCTTTATTTTTAAGAGTTTATAGTGGAAAATGGTTCTTCATACTGAGGAAACGTCTTCTATTGCATTACTGCAAAAAACAAAACCATTTTGGAATCTTTATTTTTAAGAGCATGAGCCTGGCTGAACTGAAATTTGCGAGGTTTCTCATATTTGGAGAGGGATTCCTAAACTGCGCTCATTAGGCAAGAAGAACTACTAAGAAGAGCTTCGGTAAACCAGCAGGGACCACACCAAACAATTTCCACGTGCACAGGTCTGGAAACCAGACCCCCATGGCTTCCGGCCCTCAGTTGGACTCAAAGTTAATAATGCAGTCGTCCGTTTGATCCAAGTTCAGGATAAAAGCTGACAAAAAGCTTTGCTCATGGGGAGCCAATTCTCCACCTTAATTAGAAACACAGGAGAGCGGCATCAGAGACATCACTCTTCAGCCTAACAACCGTGTTGGGTGGTTGGCAGGTGATTGTAAACTAATTACTGTATATTTAAAACAAATCATGCCTCTTCCTCTGCTGTCCCTCTTCTCCATGGAGGAAAAGGGTGGAAGAGATCTGGCGTCCAAGACTGTTTCACATCGAGTCACGTGATCTACAGACCTGAAAAGAGGCTTTGTCGACTTCCTCCAGCATTAAAGCAGATGTTTGGCTTGGGTTTGGACCAGAGTGGCAAAGTCGTACAGTGGGAAAACTGAAGCAAGAATGCAGGGTAGAGAGTCACTGTATAATAGGCAAACACAAAAAGTTAAACTGGCTCTACCAGATTCAAGCTTTGTTAATATGCTCTTCAAAACAGTTCTACGAATTGTTATTGCACCATCAAAGCTAGGTTTTTAAACCAAGCTATTATTTTCTCAAACCCCAGCTTAAATGCATGCTGCTGTCATGCTGTGAGCTATTTTCCATTTAGTCTAAAATAAGAGCTCTGGCCCTAATCTAGAACAAAACCTTATCTGGTTTTATCAGCTAGTTTGGGCTTCACGCCAAAACCGGCACACAACCCCAGAAGGCTTTGCATTGGAGGCACCTCAGGGCTATGATTGGATCCAGATGGAGTTTCTGCTGCCTTGTGAAAACAAGCTGGCCTGCGTTGGCCTTGATCTCCAACTACCATCAGCAGAGAGCAGTGTCCTAACTAGACAAGTGAAGATACATTCAAGTGATAAAGTGCCATTCCAACAAAGCAAAATGAAACTAAATAACAAAAGAACATTTACATTTATTCATTTAGCAGATGCTTTTATCTAAAATGACTTCAAAGAAAAGATGCATAATAAAATCGTAAAAATGTAGTTTGGCATGCTTCAATTGTAAACTTGTACAGAATTTCACACCTGGTTATAAAGTACTGTACATCCACCTATTAAACAAAAGTGAATCCATGCATGCTAACTACTACATACTTATGTGCATAAAAAGCTTGGGGCTCCCGAATCAGCTACAAAATATACAGGAGAAACTCTCAGCGTAGAACAGTGGTGGAGTCAACGTTTCACCGCTTTAATGTAATCTCATATTATTCTGTGTCCTGTCACAGCTAATTGACTCAGGATGTTGGCTGATGATTACCTTTAGAGGTTTTCCTTCTGTCCACAAGAGATAAAGGCTGTTCTTATGAAGAAAAGGTGGCATAAACACAGAGCTTATCAGTTATGAATTGGAAAGATGTGGTTAAGTAACTGACAAGGCACAGTTTAGTTGTAAAATAAGGGATAATGTACAGTCTCAACCTGAAGGAATTTATTTTGTGATTACATGGCTACAAGGTACCCCTTTAGCTTCATTTTTCGACGTGCAGCATCCTCCGTTGTTTGTCTTAATTTAATGGATTGCATGCATTTGTAAAAAATTGAAATAATTTTATATAAATTTATACTTTCATTGGAGCACCTAACCCCACCACAACCCTAAACCTACCCACTTCTGAACAATATAAAACATGTAACAGGAAAATATAAGTGCAGTCACAGGTATTTACTGCAAAAACTGACCATAAAAACCAGCAGTATAAAAGCATTACAAACAAGTCGTGTGGCGTTTCAAGTTTTCTGAAGGCATACGATGTCTTTATGCGAAGAAGAGAGTAAAACATAAGGTTTAAATTGCTGAAAATGATCTTGCTCTAGGAATATAAATACTTTTTGAAATATGTAAATAGTGTAATAAATAAAACAGTTGTGACTGTTTACACTGAAAAAAAAAAAAAATCATACCCCAACATATATGCAATAATGGCAATATTATTACCCAATATGTAATTTAATCATGAAGATAAAATTTCCAGTACCTTTCGCATTGGCATATTGATGTCAAGGGTTTCTTATTTAAAGCAATGGAGGACTCTGCGCGTCAAAAAGTGACGCCAAGGGGTCCTGACCAAGCATCAATATGTGACGAGTTGGAAGTGAGAATGTGAGTATTTATACAAACATATTTGACCGCAACAATAGGATTAACCAATCAGAATCCAGTTTTCGACAGAGACTGTGTTCTGTTGCACAAACTGAGATGCATAACCAGTTGTCTCTTTAAACTCCTTTCAGAGGTGAAGAGGTTCACAGGAAGGACTTTACAAGGAAACCTGAAACCCATTTTGACAAGCAAGTCCCACGAAAGAAACCATCACCCATTAAAAAGTTTTACTGACTCAACGGATGTTTTCTTTTTCCACTGATTCTTAAGCTGTGCAGGAGCACAACAAGATAAAAGGTCCTACATTCAAGTAAAACAAGGTAGAGAATTGGGACAGTTCCCTACGGCTGGGGCCGGATTCAAAAAATGACAAAATAGGAACCTTATAAAAAAATTAAGTCTTAATATCTGTTTTTGTTTTAACTTTCGTGAACTGGCTCCTGGTCTCAAAACACATCTGCATTAGTTTCTGCTGAAGCTATACAGAAGAAGTGATTCTATTTTTACAATTCCAATCAAACAGTGACTCATAAATGTATCAATATGTGTAAGCGGATGCACTGCCATGAGTCCCAAGCCAAAGTAGCTTCTCTGATGTTTTCATTATGACAATAGTGACCTGTACCAAGAATTATTCAGCTAAGTCTCAAAATGACTAAACTTAAGAAATGAAAGAGTCAGTAATTAATTCTCAGAAGTTTTATAGAATGATCAATTGTGCAAATGGAACAGGATAAGTGATTCATTCTTGCTAAATATTTCTTTTGAAAATCACAACGTACACGTGATTGTAGACGATGTCAGAGTTTGGCGGGAAACTAGTTTTGTAGTGCGCTCAGAAGATTGCCAAACATAATCACTAACAGCTGATCTCACATTGTACAATTTGGTGTCAGAAAGTGCACATTAACAAACACTACATGAAAATGCACACGCAGGCTCTCCCAATACTGCCTCAAGCCAGAGATTGCAATGAATGCAGTCACAAAGAAAACACAGTCCTTAAAAATGCTTAATGTCTCAAGTCTCTTATGCATAACCAACCTTCTTTTCTGATTTAAACTCACCATGAAAGAAAAACTCTTTTAACACATGTTCCTGGCCTTATTGTTAATGACTCATTGGTGCATATTATGTTTCAAAAGAAAAAAAAATGTTTGTTTTTATAATCTTTCATCAAAGAATTGACTTTCTCTTTTAAATGACATCAACATTATTTTTCTTCTTCTCTCCAATCAGCTATTGCCAACAATGCACACTTTTTTTTTTTTTTTTTTTGAATATCTGAATCAATTTCTGATGGATAAAATTAAGTCCAGTTCATTTTACAGTATGTTCAGTATACTTATTATACCTAATGCTTAACAATATGTAAAGTGTTGTATAGTGAACCTTATTTGTTTAAACTGTAGGTAATTATAGCTTAAATGTTTGTTTTTGATTTTATTTATTCAACATAAGTCACGTCTAGTTTAAAGCAATATATATATTTTTACCTTGAAGTATCAGCTGCAAAATCATTCTGATGGTACTGATTTCTAATAAGGTGAATAAGTCTAATAAGTTCCTGTTTCTTTCCCAACAAACGGTACGAAATTCTGCGAAAAGTGCACATTGCTTTATGGCCGCAACATTTTTTTTTTTATTGAACAGAATCTCAGCACATTCAATACAATTCAATTACAACAAATAAAAAAAAAATTCAAATGCTTGGGGGAGATATAAACAATTTCATAGGAATACATTAAAGAATGCACAAGCTTGCACAACTCGAACAGCTTTTTGCTTCTTTGAGGGCAATATGGACTCAATTTAATGCTTCAGTTCATTTTTAAATGCTAAAACATGGATTTTTTCCTTGAAAATTTACATTTATGGATATGAAATTTGGCCACTAAAATAAAAATATTATTTAAAAAAAGTGTAGGTCTGTTTATCTCCAGAGTTTTCAATAATGCAACATTTTAAAGCAATAAGTACATTTCGGCAAAAAAAGACACATAAGGGCAGTGCAAAAATAAATGATCAGCTGTTTCTTCTGCTTGCAAAAGCTATATCTTTCATCTATATCTTTTTAAAGTTTATTAAACAAAGTTCAGCAGGGCATATTGTGTGATATTCTGTGAGGAGTTTAAAAGATATCTCTTTAACCTTGTTTGTTAAGAGATAGCGATTGGGCAGAAGCTAGACCTTTTTCCAATCCACATCACTCACAAATTGATTCCAATATGCTATTGCATTTGGTCTCCTTCTGGAAAAGGGCTTTTATTGATCTGTTATAATTACTACAGTGATAAGAAAAACATTTTAAAGGAACACTCCACTTTTTTTGGAAATAGACCCATTCTCCAACTCCCTCAGAGTTAATAAGTTGAGTTTTA
>SCHK01401921.1:0-15872 GCA_004124795.1 Poropuntius huangchuchieni | reverse complement strand
CTATTTCCAAAAAAAGTGGAGTGTTCCTTTAAGAGTGTAGTGACTCTGGTGTTTATTATTTAGTGAATAAGCGAACAAGCAGCAGTTTTGGAAACGGTAAACAACAAAATACCTCTTTCATTTATATTCTCACACACCTCATGAGTTCAGCAAGTTCAGATGCCATTACGAACATGAGCAGAGGCAAAATTTCCAGTTTTCCGTCCTCTTGTTCCACACGCTGACAGCTCACACTTGTTATGTGAGAAAGTTTGCTGACATTGTGTTGACATTTACATCATTACTATAGCAACCGATGTTGTACACTGGATATCGACTACACCGTCTGAACACACCGATCAGATTATATTACTTAAAAAATGACAGTGCGGACAGTTTTAAACAGCAGATTTAAGAACCAAATCTTTGTGTGCAGAGAGTAGGCTCTATATGTGAATACACACTATCATTATACCCAGGCCAATTTTAATGTTACACAAATTATAGACTTGGTGTGTCCATGTACACATTAAAGCAGTCAAACTAGTAATGTTTTCAATGAAACACTCCCACACTGACACACACTAGCAAAAAAGTCCCAAGTGCTGATAAATGGATGTAAATGATAGCCATAAGTGTGCAGCTTTTATCTGTACATGTGGTTAAACATGATTGATGCTGTTTTTCATCATAGTTATTTATTACCGTCTCCTCTGTCCCTAAAGAGTCTAATCAGATAGCAACAAATCACCTATGGCCTTTTCATGTGTGTTGAAAGCAACATCTCTAACGTGCAGTAAAAGTGCTTCATTTTTACTGTGTTGTCTGTCTGTTCCCAAAATGTTGTGATGATCACAAATAACCCTGCTTGTTATGCTTCATTCCATCCCAGGAAATTGCCGGGGCCGTTTTCACGGTTTGTTGAAGATGTGTGCAAATGATGGACATGCGCGCCGGAGGTATAAAATAGCTGTTTTTGATTTGGGTTCTTCTTGTCTTGTTTGACCTGCAGGGCTACTCAGATACTCATAAGGAGCAAAAAGAAGCGTAATTATCATCCTCTTCTTGTCCAAATTTATCTGCATCATTAAGTGTGAATAAAAACCTATCCTTTTTCCTCAGAAATTAGTTTTATATCAAAGCAGTTAGTGCTCTCGCACGGCTTGTGTTAATTAAATGAAAGAATGGCAATAGAAGGACACAGTTAAAGCACAATTCACTCTCTAAAAATGACCATTTTGTCATTTTTACTTGTTTCAAGTCTGTTTTATAGTCTTCTGTGAGATATTCCGATGAATGTTCACGCTGCTCTTTGCTATACAATAAAAGCATACGTCACTTTAAGAAAAAATGGAAAAACTAAAATGAAACAAAAATACATTTTCTCCAAAACTATAAAATAATCTAAATAACACATTATTATTCTTTTTAGTTGTTGATGCAACTGTAAAACTTAAAATATTATCTTTACAACCTGCATTAAACATGAAAATACCATTAAATACACTGTAAAAAAATAAAATCTGTAAAATTTACGGTAAAAAAACTGGCAGCTGTGGTTGCTAGAATTCTACAGTAAAAAATACGGTAGCAACATTTTAGGTTTTACGGTTTTAATTTAAATTTACAGTTAAATACCGTAATTTCATTAACTGATATAATGTTAATATACCAACCTATTGAAGTACTGAAATCTGTTTTGTACCCACACTGATAACCATCACAAGCAGGTGGTGATGAGAAAGTCACATGATGAACCAAAGCCTATCACAAGCAGCTTTTAAATAATAACATATATAGAAGGTGCTCAGTGTCATTCACACAAACACTAAACACCATCATGATGAGACTCATTAAACTGAAATATGCAATAAACATTAATTCAACAACATTAGATGTAACATACAACCCTAATAAACATAACTGATAAGAAAAAACTCAGAAGAAACATATTTCAAAAATTTCAATTCCAATTTGAAATGCAATGCAGGGGATTCTGGGAATGTCAATTTACGGTTTCTCCCTGTAAATTTTACATTCTTTTTCACTTCCAAAAACGGTATTTCACCACAAAATTGTCTGAAATGTCTATTACAATTTTTCACCGTATATATTTGGGGAACTTATGGTTAACCATTTAACAGGTTTTTACTGTATCACTTTCACAGTTTTTTACCGTTAAAATCACAGTCATTTTTTTACAGTGTAACATGAACACAGACTGCTGAGAAATGTATTGGCTCTTAGGGAAAATTCCAGGGCTTTTTGTTGCAACATATTCTTGTTGTCCGAATGATAGAACTGGATGCTATTAGGTGTAAACTTTCGAAATGCTAGATTTTAGTCATGTATTGATGCACTTAACATTACATAACCCACTAATATACTCAAAAATATGCCACCTCTCAATCAACAGGGAGAAAATAGCTTCAGTGTTGTTGTTGTTGTCCATTTAAAAATGAACTTGCTGTTTTCCATCCTACGCAGGGCCAATAAAACAACAGCCAGGATTCGAATGACTTTACCTAAATTACTTATACTAGAGGGCAAAGGGGACACTAATCAGACGGTGTTTCATATTCACTGCATTAAGCATATTTGAAATAGCATACATGCATGCTGGAAATGCATTCCAGCTTGTGTGTGTGGGTGTTTGGAAACAGAGATGGAATAATGTGGGAGGAGAACCAGGTGAAAGAGACATTTCTCCCAGATCAGCACTGACTCCTCCGTCCCTTTCCCTCAGGGTTGACTTTGACTTTCCCTCATCCCTTTCTGGGCCATAGCGTAAGGGCTCATGAAGGCTCGGTAAGGAGGTTTGGTTGAGGTTAGCATTGATTCCCCCCCTCAGGTCTCATAAATCAGCGCCTCTCTTGGGCCGCAAGGGCGCCTCCATCTTTCCCTGGATCAGCTCTCATCCATTTGCACTGTCACTCTTTAAATTACCCTTTCTCTCAACGCCACCCTAAGGTCTGAGAATAATTTCCAAGAGAATGAAATCTGTGTTGGCAGATTTCGTGCAAAAATTGCCCTTCCTGTGGGGGTTCATGTGTTTTCTGTCAGCTGTTTTTTAAGATAACAAGATGTTCTCTAAAGCTGAAAAAGGCTGAGCTGAGTGATGTTTGCTTGTTACTATTCAGGTGCAAATTCAATAATAGTTACGCTTCTTTTTGTGCAGCATTTCATTTCAAAACCTGCATCTTTTATTTAATCTAGTTTCACCAGGTTCTAAAAACACTGAACAGTATGTTATAGTGCTACACCCTGGGTACCAGAGTTATTTCAGTGGCATTTTACTTGAATAAAACCAAAAAATTAGATGTTACCACACAAATCACTATTTTTCTGTGCAATAGCATTATAACTCACCATTGTTTATTTTTATTTTAGTTTATTTCACCATTTGAATATTATTTGTAGTATTTATTAATATTCTGGATTAGTATTTTTAGTATTTAATTTTCGTCATTTTATGTGCTTCACACAATTTGTATTAGCTGTTATTTAGTTTTATTTCCATGTAGCTTTAATTAATCTGTATTTCAGTTTTAGTGTCAGTAACTTCAATTTTATTTCAGTTATTCTAATTTTCTTTGAAGTTTTTCATCTAATATTTATATGGTGTTTTATTTCAGCTTTATTTTTAATTATCAAAAACAACAACCATTTTAATTTTAACACTGTCACTGACATATTCCTTATTAATCCTCATAAAGATACCTGTTCAGTCTTTGATGAGTCTTGGACATTGTACTTCCTGTTGGTTGTTAGGCAAAGAGAATCCTGATTATGTGTCAGTCTCTGTGGTGAAGTTCTGGTCCGGTTAGACATCCCTCAGCCCTTCGTGCCTCATGCTGCGGCTGTTGTAATTGAATTCATTAATAGATTAAGAGGCCCGGAGCAAAAACGCCCCCTGAGGCGACTGCCCCCTTTAGTCACCAGATCCTGGACGGGATAAATCCTCAGATTCAGACCCCAAACTCTAATCACACACCCTCATAAACACGCTGTGTCTGTTTTGATCACTTCTGATCAGTCTAGCTCCAAGGCAACTCCATGTGGGGCCTCTCAGATGTCTACTGAGAGCAGGGTTGGTGACCTAGGGTGAACTTTGACCTTCAGCCCTGTGTTGACATGAATTGAACAATAGAGGTCAGATTGAGTGTTTTTATGAAGTGCAGGTGGAGAGGCGAGAACTGCACGGACCAGAGAGACTGCAGAGGGCGGGATGCAACAGATGGACACACTCCACAGGGGTTCTGCTGGATACCATTTATGAGACTGAGCGGCATAATGACTTCCACTCCATCGCCTGGGCAATCCTCAAAGATGCAGGTTTTAATTTTGTATATATTTTGTTATACTTGCAATTTTCTAAATCATTAAATATTTATTTAAATACATATTTTTATCATAAACATTTAAAAATATTAAAAATGTATATATATATATATTTATATTAAATATATATTAAGAAGCTGCAGATTCATGCAATGTGCAATAATTATAATATGTTCCATATACATACAGGGACTAATACACTACAGTTAAAAGATTTTTTATTTTATTTGAAAGACGCTCAACAAGGAAGCATTAAATTGATCAAAAGTGACAGTAACTCATTGGTTTCCATAAAAATATTAAACAGCACAACTGATTTTTACACTGATAATAATAAGTAATGTTTCTTGAGCAACAAATCAGTATATTAGAATGATTTCTGAAGGATCATGTGACACTGAGGACTGGAGTAATGATGCTGAAAATTCAGCATTGCATTACAAAAATAAATTACATTATATTAAAATATATTAAAATGATTTTTTTTTTAAGATTGTAATAATGTTTTACCATATTACTGTTTTTACTGTGTTTTGATCAAATAGTTATATATATATGTAAAGACAGATTTTGTGAACTGTCTACATGAATGCTGTCTGATGTTGTTTTGGGAACACAAGTTACTGTGCATATCTAATATTTAAAAAAAGAGCTGAAATTATTTTTTAAAATCCATTTTGAATCAGAATCACAGAGGGCAGCTCTCACTGCATAGCCAATTACACTGGTGTGAATTACAGGGAAGTGAGGGAAAATTAAATTGCCCTAAACATGCTGAGGTTTCTCAAAGTGTAAATGTGTACAATTTGCAGTTTATTTTCAGCATACACTAACTTTGTGTACTTTTAAGGTCCTTTCAAATGACTTGCATCAGGGCATGAGAGTTACCTTGCTTTGCTTTGACTTCCACATGAAAAGTATAGCAGACAGCTTACTGTTTTTTTTAGATAGCAAGAAAGCAGGAAGTGTTGCTACACAGTAAGTCTAGAATTTGAGCTTAAAACAGAAATAACCTCCTGCTGATGGCTTTTGAGACATTGTATCAAAAGATCTCTAGATGAATGTTGACTGTTTTAAAATATTTTCAGTTGCTTTTGTTCTAAAATGCAAGGTGGGAGCAATCACTGCAAGGACGTTTCATATGTCTTGTGTATTGTCTGGTAATCATTGCCTATGCTTTGAAAGGTCAGCAGCAAATGGGGTCAAAGTTGAAATTGTTTGAACTTTGAGTGTCGCGTTACAACGCTTGAGCAGCGCCGGGTGCATAAATACATGGAGAAAGCTAGCATTTCAATAATCTCAATGGCAGTAGCTCAGCTGCCCTCCAAAACATCCTCTATAATATAATGAAATACATGTGAATGATATATTGCCTTCAAAAATGAATTTAGCTGGGGAAAGATGTGTTTTCCCCATAATAGTGTAGTTACAACATTTACAGAAGGCTATTGTAGCTATGCTAATGAGCTAAATGCAGTAAGAACAGTTCACTCATTTCTAACAAAAAGTGTGGGAATAATTTAATTTAGAAATTGCTGGTAAATTCCACCAATCAATTAACCAATGGCAAGTAACATTTAATTAAACATGACATTTTGAAGTAGAAAGACTAAAACAGTATTTTCTTATAAAATGTACAAAATATCTTCAAAATATCTTTTTAAAGTGTGTTTTGAGTATTAACATTTTTATTGTGTATTATGTTTTTATATATGCAGATATTAGAGTCATGGGAAAAAAAATCTATGTGCATTAGCCTGCCTTAAATTGGCAATATATTCATAAAAGAACAGTAATATTTTTTTATTTTATTTCATGTACAAGAAAAAAGTAAATTCGAACAGGCCCATCTGAGTGTTGCTGGCGGCAGGCCTACTTATTTAAGCACATCACACATAATTACAGTGACAGTTTATGATAATCATAACTAGGCCATATAATCTGGTGCTCATTTTGTATGTTAGTTGACAGGCTGTTAATATGCAATCCTCACCGCAATTTGCACCCTCCATAACCATTCATATTTTTCACAACCGTCTGACTCATGCATATGTGCTATTGTTAGCCATATCAGTCAGAACCCAGCGATTCCCTTTTATAAATAATAGCATGTATCACATAATATGAATGTACATGCAGTGAAGCAGAAAAAGTGCCTCCTTGACATACTGCTTCAGAAACAATAGGTGATGTTTCAGTGGTATCATATTACAGGTACCATTACGCACCAGGTACATTATTACAGATTTGTTTTCAAAACCTACATCATTACTTCACTGTGTCATTTTGTGAGGAGAGCAAGGACTGTTGCACCTTTAATGGCTCTTTAATTATTGAGACACCAACCGATTATCTTAGCAGGAGAATGCATGGATCACCTTCGAGTACTTTCATTTACAATGAGCAAACGGATAGCGTGGCACAAATGCCAGATGTTGTTTTTAGAGAAAGTCTGCGCAAAGTGTTTGTGCGCAGCTTTGTGCATATATGTAATTTATTTATGTAACATATAACAAATATATGCAGAACGTATTTATGTATGACAAATATCAAATATTCTAATAAGTAATAATATTCATAATATATAAGAAATATTGCTATAAATATTATGGCATGTTTGTCTTTTCATTCCATTTCCTGTATGTTCCAGTCCAGAGGTTGTTTGATCCAGTAAGCACAATTCGTCTTGATTCAGTGTTTGCTCACTCAAAACAACCTTTAAAGTTCCAATGCAATCTGTTTCTATATTTATTCATATGTAGTAGTACATTTTTCTTGGTTTATTATTGTAAAAGGGTCTTAAACCAAGGGCGGCATGTCAAAAGAAAGAACCATTTGTTTCAATTTTGACTGATCTTTCATTTTATTTAATTTTTCTTTCTTTAAATATATGCATTGAATATTAAGAAAGCTAGTTTCTGCAGTAGTATAAGATTTTTATTCTCACAATTCTGTGTAAACTGAATTGCAAGATATACAGTTGGATTGCAAGATATTCTTAGAAGAAAAGGTGCAATTGCGAGAAAAGGTCAAAACTGTGAAATTAAAACTCGCAATAGCCTTTTTTTGTTCTGAGGCAGAAAAAAAACAGAATTGCAAGATGTTAAAAAAGTCTGATTTAACTCGAAATTCTGAGTTTATAAAAAAAAGTCTGCATTGTGTGAGAAAAAGTTGCAAATACCTTTTTTTTGTTGTTTATTTATTCTTTTTTTTTAGCACGTTATTATAAAACAATGTCAACCCATGCTTTTTTGTTGGTGGGGGAGGGGTTATGTCATATTTTGCCAGTAAATGTGATATCCTCCAGATTTTAGGGGTTTCTCACATCCCAAATCTCAAATTAACTCCTGATTATTTCCCTTATATATGGCTGCTCATTATGTGAAGGGTTCTTTTGTGTTTTCCAGCTGGCATGTGGGTGTTTGAATTTTGATCCTCAGTCAGTTCCCCCCATCTCAGGGTAATTAAGAACCATAAGACCTGTTCTTTAAGAAATGAAGACTTGCAGGTTTAATGACAATTTCAAGCATGGCACTGACATAAATTACATGTCATGTTGTTCTCCAGGTTAAAAAAAAATGCTTTGCATTAGAGTCAAGATAAAGCTTTTTTTTTTCTTTTTTTTTTTACTCTTTCTGCTTTCTGTTCTTTGTATTCACCGTTTCCATTTTCCTCAGTACAGAAATGATTATATTTGTTATTTAAGAGTATGATGTGATGTACCAGCTGTCAGCCTAGTTCTCTGCCACCATCTGCTGTGATCTTAGTTTACAGCATATGTAGAGAAAGAAGGAATGAAAGTTTGAGAGGGAAGCGCTACTGCCCTGTTTACACTGACAGCGGTTTTATTGCTGGAGATTGTCAGATCACCGCTGATCGCGAGTTGACAAATCACATCCCTTCTTACTCATAGCCTGATCAAAATCAGTGGTACGGTGTCTTGTTGTAGCTAATCAAAATAGCTTTTCTTAATACTTTATTTTATGCTAAGCTAACAGGCTAACCTGCTGAAGGCTAAAAATGCTGACTGAAAACACAAACAAGGTGAGGTACTTCTATAATATTATCATTATCATTTCTATTCACCAATCACACTTTTACATTGAAAGTTAATGATTTATAGACACTGCGTATGGTTTTATGTGTATACATCCCTTAAAGGGATAGCTCACGAAAAATGAAAATTACTTACTCTCATGTCATTCCAAACTGTGCTGTAGAACACAAAAGAAAATATTTTGTTCATACAATGAAAATCACTCCAAACTCCACTGACTTTCATTATATGGACAAAATAAATAAAACCTGAGGACATTTTTCAAAACGTAATAAACATAAAGCCATACAGATTTGGAACAGCATGAGAGTGAATAAATGATGTTAATGAAACTATATTTTTGGGTGTGAGAGGCACGGTGCTCTGATACACTTTGGCTCGTGGCATAATTGGTGTCGAATATGAATATCCGGGGTCACAGAGGTCTTTTTGGTATTCAGCATAAGTCACTTTCCTGCCAAATGATATGGCTCATTATTAGCTGAGTCGACTCTTGGGGAACACATGGAATCGGACTAATTGACATTGCTAATTGCACTGAATGGCATCCCGACTAAGGTCAGGGTTGTTTCAGATTTCACTGGGTATCTGTAAATGTGCCTGTATTGGTGAGTGTTTAATTGAGGATGGAGACAGGGTGCAGAGCGGCAGATGGCCTCTCCCCACACTGCAGTCTGTGGGTCTCCTGACACACTTTCACATTACACTGTGGAAACTGATGCTCTATACACTTACAATAATAGCTGTGTATAGATCAGAGAGGAGAAACTGTAACACTCAATATGGCGACACTAGAAACGGAAGTCCTGCTTTTTATTCTCCAGAATGTACTGGATTAGCCTTTTGTAATATGCTATTGAAACAATCCTAAAAACGGTTGTGGTGATTTTCCCACTATTCAGGTAGCAATATTCCAAAGAACGTTGTTTAGCATTTCACTCATTTCATACCCAGTCAGTTTATTCATGCAGCCATACTGGAAATGCTAAACTGTTTTCTACCGGTAATCGCTACTTGAAGGGCGAAAGAAGATGGCTGCCAAGTAAACTGACTCAACAGGGACAGTTTTTGATAATGGCAATTAGCAGGTACATAGCTGTGGTTTGCAATCGTGTAAATAGCACAGATAAATATAAAGAAAACAGATACAAATTAAACAATAAATTAAGTTTTTTCAAGTTTGTAGGGTTCAGGGACAGAAAACGAATAATCATGTGCTAAAATCACATTGCATATGTATGTTATTCGTCAAAAATTGTATGTATTTGTCCATTCAAGTGCAAGTGTTTGGTCTTCACAGCCTGTGAGATGGGCCATAGACACGCTTGAAGAAAAGGAGTGTATTAGCGCTGCGAACACGTCACTTCTACATTTAAAATGTTCTACATTAAAATGCGTTCTTGTCTACATTTGAAATAATGAAATTAAGCGTGCAAAAGACAACATGTTAAAGGCCCCTTAAAGGGATAGTTCATCCAAAAATGAAAATTCTGTCATCATTTACTCACCCTCAAATAGTTCCAAACCTGTATGAATTTCTTTGTTCTGCTGAACACAAAGGATTTGTGTTACCATTGACATCCACAGTAGGAAAAAAAAATACTATGGAAGTCAATGGTAACACAAAACAGCCTGGTTCCAAACATTCTTCAAAATATCTTCCTTTGTGTTCAGCAGAACAAAGAAATTCATACAGGTTCGGAACTACTTGAGGGTGAGTAAATGATGACAGAATTTTCATTTCTTGGTGAACTATCCCTTTAAGCTGTTGCACGGCTTTTTGTGCTTGAATGTTTAAATTGGAGAGGTGTATTTGTTCGTTCAGGTGCAAAAAGACACAATTCGGTGTTTGTGCATTGTCTGAGGCACGGCTCCCTATTTGTCTAAGTGCATCATCTGGGCATTTGAAGTGCACTTTTATGTTTTGATATTTTTTAGTGTGAACACACTAATCACAGTATTTATGCAACAAAAAAAAAAAAAAACGGTATAGTTTTAGAAAAGGGACATCACTTTGGTAAGGTTGTCAGTCGCCCATATACAAGGGTCACAAAACACTGAAGCACAAAAGAAAGAAGAAGACCATTAGTGTCCTGACACTGCTCACTCTGCTGTTTGATGCTTTTACGGTACACTTCACAGGCCACACATTTCATTTCAGTTTAGTGGAAAAGTCTGCACAGTCTTTTATTTCCATTGAAATAATTCCATCCAAGTCCTCCAGATGATTTTTTTTTTTTCTGCGTCATGGCTGAAGTAAACAAGAAATGATTTTGAATGTTTTGTTGAATCATAAGCATATTCTGTACTTGAGGATTTTCTCTTTCTGATATGTATGCTGTCTGTTGCTTTATTCCAAGGCTGGATTACGTGGGCATGTAAACAAAGTTGAGAATCTGTTTAATATCAAATGTGCTCTGCTTTCCCGTTTTACTGCCTCAGTGCTGCAGGTAAATAAATGGCAGTAGCTTTATTTTTTTTAGTTTGATTACCGTTGCAGCCAGCGAGGCATGAACGTACAAAACTGTGAAGATCCTTTCAGATGGACAATGGTATAACAGCATGGCATTATTGAATATAAGTGTGTGAGAGCATGTGTGTTTCAGTTTCCTGCTCGGATCCATCTGTATTTTCCCATTTATTTGCCAGATCATAATCCAGATCCTTCATCATTATTCCTTACGATAATGAAGACATCTGTCTGCTTTGTGTGGAGCAGAGTGGCGACAAACACTCTCGCGTTTCACATGCCGCCTTCTGCCGCCGCTCCACTGCCAGACAGCAATATGGGGCAGCATTTGGGCACTGAGCCCTGAAGACTTGAATCCGCCTGGCTCTCTAATGCCAGCAGTGCCCTCCAGTGCCTCCTCCTCACACGGCCTCCTTGTGCACAGCCTGTAGGAAAGGTGAACCGCCTGAGAGAGCAAGATCACCTCATAAGTGATGAGAAATTGGTTCATGCTGACACTTCCTTAAAGGTGTTAAACAACAGATTTCATCACTTATGGCAACGCATTGTTTATTCAGCTTGTGCCATTTGTTTGCTTTCTTTTTACAGAGGATTTAGATTAATTGCACGGGTTTAGAGAAAGGAAATCTGTCTTGTTTAACTTCCTACAAAACTATTTCCTGACTTATTTTCAGCATTGGACATGATATGATATAGATGGGGCAGTGGAATTAAAAACGCAGGGTCTAAAGACAATAGTGTTAAAAGTTGAACTTCTTTTACTTCTTTATGCTTTTAGAGCACTTTGTTATGCATAAGATGCTACAAATGGCCCAAGACGGGAGTGCAGTGATCAGATATATTATGATCTAACAAGTGTTTTACAGAGAAAAACATTAGAAAGGCAGCACAGTGTAATGCAAAAATTTGTTCCACGCCAGGCAGTGGAACAGAAATGCTTCTTTTTTTTTTTTTTGAAAAGTTGAACTGCCTTTAATGTTTCATGCATGAGACATTGCAAAAGATGTGAGATGCAAGTGCAAAAGGCAAAGTCGACAGTCTAGTATACAGTATGTGTACATAGAAAAACAGTGAAAAAGTAGCACAGTGGAATTTAAAAGCACACCCTGTGTGAACGCCCCTAAAAATGGAGGCGTGTTCAGAAATACAAAAAAAGTTTTCAAATTCAACTAAAAAGTTGGGGGGAGAAGGTTTTTGACTGCAGATTGACCAATCAGAAGGGAGTATTTTAGAGAGATTTGTAAAATTAATTATATATTTCTATTTGTGGGTCCAGATGATGTAGTAGAACCAAAAGCTGCCCAAACTTTTTACTACTAAGGGCCAAAAATCAAACTAGATTGAGTGGCTTTGGGCTGTAAATAAATAAATGTGGCATAACATCCAACTATATTATAACCAAAATCCAATATTTCAAAAAATTCACCTATAAATTTGAGATGGCATGCCAACTTTGACCCGCAGGCCCAGGTTTGGGCATCTCTGATCGAGAAAGTCCACACATTGACCCTAGGAACTGTGAGTTGCTCTTGTAGACCGGACAATAAATACTTCTGAGTCTGCATGATCACTCATCTCACAACAGCATCTCTTAGAATTTGTGGCAACATCCCAAGCAAGCCTGAGTCTCTCACCACAAGCCAATACTTTGTCCCAACCTCTTGACATCTCAGCAGAATAAAAGGGGTGTTGGATTCTTGGGCGTAAGAATGAACTGAACCCTGCGGAGAGCAAATCTCAGTAAAGCTGCTAAGGTTATGTTGAAGCGGTGTAGGCAAGCTGTCAGGTACAGGGAGACTTGCCCATGCTGGGGATGCCAGAGCTCTCCAGACTCCACTAAACCCGCACTCATCCTCTCTCCGTCTCGTTCTCTCTCTCACTCTTCTTTGTCAAAATCTGCAAGGGCTGCCGCAGCACCACATGTGGCATTAACCATGATACGCCTGAGCTGAGATGTCCGCTGTTCCCCCCTCCGGCTCCGAGGATGGAGTGAGAAGAGTATGCCAGGATGCCGCATAGGACAGATGACAGAGTGTGAGACAGATTCTGCCCACTGCAGAGAGACAGACAGAGACTTGTGTGTGTGTAGAGACGTTTTGATGAGTGGCGTCTCATTTCACAAGACGCGAAACTGCGTTAATAAATAATGTAAAATAGAAAATCGAATTCCAAGTGGACCGAATGGAAATTTTGATCTTGTTATAGACTGTGTTCTTGCTGGATTTTGCACTGTAGTTCTCAGAAATGTTCTGCTGATTTGCCTGTCATATATATTGCAGATTTTCTTTGTATTTTTGTTGTTTTCCAGTAAAAAAATATCTACACATTCCTCACAAAAGAAAAACCATGTAACATAAATGCTGGGATTAATGCTCTCTATATGTATTTGTCTTAATTTCTTTTTATTTGATTCACACTTGACTTACAGTATGTACACTACTGGTCAAACGTTTGGATTAATCATGAAGATTTTTAAATATTTTTTAAAGAAGTTACTTTTGCTCAACAGAATTGCATTTAGTTGATCAAAAATACAGTAAAAACTGTAATATTTAAAATCTAATTTATTCTTGTCTTCAGTGTCGAATGATCTAATATGCTGATTTGGTGGCTCAGTTATTATCAGTTATTACTGGTGCTCACTTATTAATAATGGTTCTTATTTTTAGCAATTGTTTAAGCAAAACTGTGTGGATACATTTTTCCGGGATTCTTTGCTGAATAGAAATTCCAATGAATAATGGATCAGTGTTTCCACAAAAATATTAAGCAGCAATAACTGTTTTCAGCACTGTTAATAGGTCACATTTCTTGAGAGCCAAATCATCAGATTACAATGATTTATGAAGGATCATGTGACACGGGTAACTGTATTCAAATAGAAAACATATATATTTTAATATTTCCCAATATTACTGTTTTTACTGTATTTTAATCAAATTATTTCTGCTTTGCCTTTGTGAGCTTAATACTTTTTTTTTTTCAAAAACATTAAAACATTTTATTTATTCTATACTTTTGACAAATATGTAAGACATCTCTAAAACAAGGGTCTCTTAACCAAGCAAGCTCAACATTGCAGCGGCATTGATTTTCAATACACATATTACCCTGTCATACTATATGAAGTGTGTGAGCGAGTGCATTATGACAGCACAGTAACTACTAACTAATGTTCTCTGTCGTTTTGGAGACTACTGATAAACATCTGCCTCATATTCATGCACAATGAGTCTTCATGTGCACCCTACTGTGATAAACGCCTGCTTGCTGTATCCTGATGAGACCCCCAGCAAAATCAGCTTAAGCAGCAACAGGCAACCAATTTTGATTAATCTATCTCATCCTTGTCTATTTGAATACAAAACTGTGCAGTTCTTTGTATGTGCCTACATTCAGATGTAACTGAAGTGAACCTGCGTTATTAAAGGTGTGACGTGCCTGTGATCTTTATGATATTTGGGTTAACAACGATTGGTGGATCAAGAGGTCAACAACAAGGTCAAGTGATAATAATATAACATCAAATAAAAGTTTATAAAGTAAGGATATTATTGCAGATAGTACTTTTGAAGCCTTAACATACTTAAAAAGCATGTTAAGATTTTGATGTAAACGTACAAAATATTAATTTGTAATGCATTTAACAGATTAACTGTGAAAACATTAAATGGAGTTAAGCTACATACACAAGAAACATGTAAAACACCCAAAGGCTTAGAGGGGCCAACTCATTTCACAAGACCACCACATGCCACTGATTTAATGTTGGCATGTTTCTTCTAGTTTGCTATAAAAGATGTATCTTTTTATAGTACCTAATTAATTGGGTTGTCTAGTATGATTCATGGAAAATCTAGATTGCTTTTAACTACCTCGATTGCTTTGTCTGTTTTCATGGGTCAAACAACACTTCATTTTGCATAAAATAAATTAAGGCTTATTTAAACAGATGACTCAGATGCATCAAGGCAGATGCTCGCCATAAATCTCCATGGCCAAAATGTTATGTAATATTCATTAAATCTCTAAATGTCAAAGAAGATATCTAAATAACATTGTGTTTTTTCCTCAGGATAGGGCTCTCTATCTATCATGCTTCTTTTCCCTTAGCTTCCCCCATAAGTCAGACATCACTTCTGTTGCCCATGATGTGCTCGTCATCACAGCTCACAACCCATGGATCTGCGGGGTCTCCAGAGGGTGGTGAAACACTGAGAAGCCCTAATTACACCTCTCCAATAAAAGTCTCTATCACTTTTTCTTTTGTGAAAATACTAAGTGGTGAGAGTTATAACTGAAATGCCTACATTGTAGTTTGAAATGGACTGTACAATGAGAGCACTGACAGAAGCTCCACCCAAAGTTGCGAATTTATCTTATGTTGGAAATGAGAATATCTCATAAAACATTTACGAATAAGCACCATTTCCATCCCATGAACAAAACCGTAGCTTACTGGGAAACTGGTGCAAAGTATCAATAATAAAAATTAAAGTTGCTGCAACAAGGGAAGCCTGTGGCTCTTTTTCCTACATAATAAATGACTTGTGCTTTAGAGCGCACACGCGACACACGCAATAACAAACATTGCCATGTCTTGCATTTGGAGGCGGATGCCTGATGTTTGGCAACGTGATCTTGTAAGACAGTTTTGGAAGGTATAAACTGTTTTTAGTTTTTATGATGGACTTTTCCCATTTCAGAATTAGTTGGTGTACAATGAGATTAGTGCACTGGTTAGTCCAATTATCCAGATTTTTATTATGAACTTATTCAGCAAATGTGTTTGCATTGTAGTTTATATGCACATTTTTTTTATCAGCATAAAAAAAATTATTCTCCTCAATTGAACATCATTTTTAAGTGCATTTTAAGATTTTATGCACGTCTTAGAGTTTTCATCTATCATTTTTATTCAGTATTCTAAAATTTGCTTACAATAAGTGGATGGAAAATTAGGTACTGATTTTTTGTGTTTGTTTGTTTGTATTTTTCTGTTATATTCTGTTTTAAAGCGTCCAT
>SCHK01401880.1:0-18026 GCA_004124795.1 Poropuntius huangchuchieni | reverse complement strand
ACCAAGGCTGCATTTATTTGATCAAAAACACAGTAAAAACAATAATATGGTTAATATTATGAATTCTTATTACCATTTTAAAATAACAGTTGTTTCAATATAAAATATAAATCTCAATGTTACAACTTTATTAATGTCTTTACTGTCACTTTTGATTGATTTAATGCATCCTTGCTAAACAAAAGCATTAATTTACAGTACTAAAAGTACTAATTTATTACGTTACAGTACTAAAGTACTTTAGTACTTTAAAGTACTAAACAAAATTGCCAAGTTTGTTTATTTTATTTTTTTTATTTTTATTTTAGCACCATTAAAAATTAATGCAAGTTGTGCTTTACAACAATCAAATACAAAAACTGAAAAAAAAAGAATAATAACAGTAGTAAATCAATAAAAGTAATAATAAAAAATAAAAATTAAATTAAAAAGCAAAGATGGCTGGGATCAAATAACTTCCAACTGCCAAAGAGATGCTTTTATTTAAAAAAATATATAAAAAAATACAATGCCCTTTCGACTTTTTGGTGTATTGTCTGCTATGTTCCAGTATAAACACATACATAAAAAGTAAATAATAATAATTACATATCACAGACTTCAAAAAGTGCCATCATCCAGACCCTTTTCAATTATGTTAAACCCCAGGGCTCTAGAATGAGCCACAGATGAGCTAAGGACACACCCATGCTAACCACCAAAGCCAGTGCCTGTGTTGAGTTACAGCTTCGAGGTTAGCTGCTAAGATGCTAACATGCTTTGGGCCATAGTTAGCATCTAATCATGTTTGCTGGCTTTCAGAATAGCCCTTTGAGCTTTTAAAATGATGTTGGCGGCCACGTAAAAAGACAGCAACAGAAGACATCCCTCGACGCAGACAAGGAGGTGACAGTGAAAGACTCAAAGGGACAATCTGTGCCAGCAATTATGGTAGAGATCACAAAGAATATAATTAAGCTGCCAAAAGTGTTGTAAATGGAGTGTTTTTCAAAGTGGCTAAACCAGCACGGTCACAAGAAATGCCCTTGTGCTTATGATGTTGCTGCAAACACAAATATAAAACACTGCATATGTATTTATGTGTCCAGACATCTTAAAAACCTCTCCAGACCCTCGTCATGCTCCGTTTCTTTCACCATAAGCCTAGAGGATGCTAATTATGGTACTGCTTTACTAAAGATAAAGTTCCCAAAAAGCCTTTGGCTTTCATAGCGAGGTATTTTTTAATTCAAACCTTCCTCTCACTCAGTCTCAGTCGTCTGAATTTAAACTGATCCTAAGTTTATGTGTAAATGAAATCTTACTTACTTATGCAAGTCGTACACATTTAGCTGAAACCGTTCAGGAAAACCTTGTTAGTTGAGTTTATTCACAAGGTTTCTAATCAGAGTGCGAGCTCAACAGATTGGTCTTCCACTCCTATAATGTAGTGGGGTTTCAACGTATTAAGGAACTGCTGAGAAGGCAGTTGTTTACGACACGTAGGATAAGATGGGAGGAAGTATTTAAATGTTTTTCTACTCCTCTCCTCTTTCCTTATGCATCTCCTCCACTCCTGCCCTCGTAACAAATCTCTCTCTCTCTCTCTGCACAGTCTCTCGTGGTCTGTGCAGGCAGCAGTATTGATAGGGTAATTCAGGCATGATGAACGACCCGATAATCACGAGACGGCTGAAATAAATCACACTCTGATCAATACACACACACGCACAGATCATTACCCTGCTGTAACGCATCCTCCATTAAAGCAGCACACACAAACACATATGCGCACGCAGAATGGAAAGGAGAGGGAAATGAAAATATTGTGTTTCTATAATGTAGAGGCAGAGATTGATGAGGGGTTTGGGCTTCTTTTGAACCGTGGACAAAAATGGAGGCTGAAGTCTTTTCCCAATATCTCATGAAATCTTACCAGGGTTACGTCAGGTAAAGGCCACGATGCAGCAAAATAGCACTGGAATATTCTGTGTCCTGTGCACAGTGCCTAAGGACGTATTTTGCAATTCCATCTTAATATCGTTTCTATTGGCCTCTACTTATCTGACTCATAGCATTAGCGACATGTCCAACAAAGACAGCCGGCACGCAGCCACCCACCCTGTCTTGCTATGAGGAATTAAAATATAGCTCAACAACAACGATGAATGCATCAAGTAAGAATAAGCAGGGAGGCAATTTATCTGTGCAGATTTCTGTCAGCCTCACATGATGATTGATAAAAAATAAAAAAAGTTCAGCCCAAAATACAAATTCTGTCATTTACTCACTCTAATGTGTGTCAAATATGAATTGCAAAAGGAGAAATTTTGAAGACTGTGTTGGCCTCTCTTTTACATGCTATCAAAATGAACTGAAAAAATTAAAAATTATAAAAATTATGTGTATATATATATATATGTGTGTGTGTGTGTGTGTGTATATATATAACTTATATCAACTTTGTTTGAGAAAAATTCAAAATGTTCCCATTATTCAAATACCTCCACTGTAGTTCTCATTTAGATATCTCACTACACTCCTGCATATTCAGATTTGCTGCATCACATGACACACGTTTGATAAACCTGACAGTTTCCATCTACAGGCTCCATTTTTTAACAGATGGTATAACTTTCAGTGAATAATGACTTAAAATTGGGTTTGTTCATCACATAAAGCTCTTTTATGGCTTCAGAAGACATGGAACATAGCAGACAATATTTTTTATGATACTTTTATGGTACTTTTCTGTCATTTTAAAGCTTGACAGTCTGGATCCTCATTCATTCTCATTACGTGGAAAGATGTGCCAGTAAAACTGTCAAATAACAAGAAGGTTACTGATGTAAACCAAAAAAGACGGCAGATCAAGTGATCTCAACATGTCGCCCCCATGAGGTGACTTGGTGCATGTAAAATAAATCAGCTTTTATAAGGCTAATGATACAATTTTTAATTTAATGTGATTATACAAGATTTCAAATATTTTTTAAATACTGTTCAATTCGTTAAGTTTTTTTTTTTTGTGTACCTCTATGGAAAGTGAGACAGGAAAGACAAGAAGACGGAAAAAGGAAACAAGCACAGAGAAAAGGAAAGGTAAGGCAGAATGAATAGAGAGAAGGAGTGGAGAGGAGAAAACAGAAAAAGGGGAAGGGAGAGAGGCTTTGTCATGCTGAATGTAATAAGCAGTAGGTAGTGTGTCTTATGGAAGGTGATTTATGGGGCCTGTCCTGAGCCAGCCAGCACTTTGTCTCCTCTAGCATGGAGGATGAATGGGCTGCTGTCAACCCAGCCAGAACACCCGTCCTCCTTCTCTCTCTCTCTCTCTCTCTCTCTCTCTCTGTCACTACCTCCCTCTCGTTCTGTCTCTTTCTCAGTGCCTGGTTTTCTCCTCTAGTTTCTGGCTCATGGAGGTTGGTGATCCAACCCGTTTTCTTCTCTCTGCCTCTCATGTGCACACAAAACCCTCAGACACCTGAAAAATCTGCACAACTATAGCAGGTCGACCCCTATCGTGTAATTCCTGATGTCACTGCCGACAAACTGATAGACTATGAAATGCATTAGTCATTAGTGTAATCCCCTCCATCATCAGAGCCCCCCGTAGTATGGCAGGAATGCTAATCCATGGCAGCTGATCAGCTGTTCTCATTAAAGCAGTTTCCTCGGTGAGCCTGCAGTTATCTCCCGACCTGTCATTGACCTCCTCTCTAATCCAACAGAGACTCTCGACTGACCTGAGAAATAAATAGCAAGACCTCTGCTAAATTGTTCTGTGGATTTTACGTCCTGCGTCTAATTTTTTTTCCTAGCAGAAAACGAGATGGACTGATAACCCCCTAAAACCTTCCAGAGATTTTAAAGTCAACATGAAATCAAAATCGACTATTTATTTTCCTAATACGCATTCCTGGTCTAATTGTGAATGATTCATTGGCGTATATTATTCCAAAGAAAAGCATTGTTTGTCTTTGTAATCACAGTGTAATAAGTTTCTCTTCCCCTTGAAAGTCTTTCCTTCCTGCGCACATAACTGTATTTCAGCACAGGCTATTAGATAAATAGTAGAATAACTATTTAAACGGTTGCACTTTTCTCAATCCAACAAATTCCCTCTTTTCTTATTGAATATTCTGTTTCAGGCAGAATAACAATATGGAGGTAAAATGGTTACATGAGTGACAATTCACTTTGATAAATAATCTGTAAAGTACAATTTAACAGATATAGTGACAGATATAGTCTTTTTTTAACAAGCCACCATTTATTAATTGATGAAGATCTGAACGCGAACTTAAAGCTGAGTGTAAGAAACTGGCACAGTTTAAGCTGAATAAATCATTGGAGAAGTCGGGCATGTACAATACCAAAAAGAAGTCAAAGACAAAAATGTAAAAAATTAAACATGCATAGATGAATCATTCACCAAAATGCATTTAGAAAACATGGCAACTTTAAAATCTCATACGCCTGCATGCGTTTGTTGGACTGACTTGTGTAAGCGAGTGTGCAAAATCGTGTTTTGGTGTCAGTGTATCTGCATATTTTGGTCTCCCTGTGATCATTTGTATTTCAGCGTGCATTCTCAGCTCTTCTGCTGAGTGTGAGTATGTATGTGCGTGTGTTAGCAGAAGCAGATGGCGTATTAATAGTGTAAAATATGATCTGCAGGAACCCAATATGCTTGCATGCTTGTGTTTATGGAAATCACAGTGCACCATGGGAATAAATAATTACCTTTCTGTTCGACCGTATAGTCCAAGCCACAAGCTAGCAGGGAGAGAACCCGAAAACAATAATTATAGAAACAATCAACTATATATACTTCTCTCTAATTCTATCAGGTTTTGTGGTGCTATGAAAGACCAACTAATTCTCCTTGTCTGATAGAGGGCAGCGTTGCTAAAACCGAGCAGCTATTCCCACGGTCTCTCTCTGTCGCTCCCACTTCGTCTCTTCCATCTGCTGAAGATCTAATGGTTGATTAGAGTTGACAGCAGAGAAACAAAAGGAAGGGGACGCTAACAGAAGGAGGCACAACAATTAGCACACAAGCAAGGTGAGTGTTTATCTGTTCTCGCTGCCACTCGTACCCCCCGTCCTTCTGCCGCTCTCATGTCTGATAACTGATGAAGAACCCAAGAGCTCTTGAGTCAATCCAATAAACATGATCAATCATAACAGCTACATTAAGACGTGCTGATTTAATTGTTTGACTTGTGCAGATAATGTGGTTTCTGAAAGACTAATGAGAATAGACTATTTTCATGCACTGTGAGGAAGTATTTGTAGTGGATCAGGAAAAATGGAGAGGAAAGGTTGTTGAAACATTCTAATGTTCCGGCTTAATACATACAGACACCTATAAGTAAGTCATTTGCGGCATGATTTGCGTGAAACGCATAAACATGGGGCACTATCTGTTTGAATGGGCATCCCAATGTGACAACGCTGGCCTAACCAATGGCGCGAAGTAGTGGGCGGGACTGACTATTGGTCCAACAAATGGTAGATCAGAGGAGTATTCAGGTAACCTGTGCAAAAAAACAATCAATTTGCAATTCCATTTAATGACATCAATGGTCATTTGATGATCTGCCATAGAAACACATTAACAAACATCAGTTCAGCACAACTGTTCGCTGATGAATGCTACACACTCACTGCCCTCTAGGAACTCTAGTGGAAACCCCATGTACTGTTTTACTGAGCGATTATCAAAGACCATTAAATCAAGTGAGTGTCCACAGGGACAGGAAATTGAGGAGGGGATTACGATCTTTGTATGATGACAAGGGGCAAGATTTATGTGTCATTTACAGAGAAGAAGATTGTAAAACTTAATTACAGAAAGGTCCCTCACACGCATGCGCGTGCACACACACACACACACACACACACACACACACACACCCCTAACTGCACACATTCATCTATACACACCCTCACATTCTCTCCATTTTTCCATTCCCCATCCATCCATCTATTTATCTATCCATTGACCCTAAAAAAGTTCAGCCCTGGAAATAACGAACAATTAAATCAACAAGAAAAGAAATGAAAGCAAAAAACACAAGTTTCAAGTGTCAAGTCGGAGTGAACTGCCATTTGAAAGCTATTTTAATTTCACAAGACAATGTATTTTCAATACATTCAATGAGGAGAAATGTGGGGCGGGACTTAATTTGTTCGATTAGGAATTGATTTGATTTTATACTCATCAAAGCTGTATTTATCTGATCACAAATACAGTAAATTCAGTACAATTTAAAAGAACAGTTGTCTATTCTGATCAAATTTAAAATCCTTTATTCATGTGATGGCAAATCTGAATTTTTATCACCCATTACTCTTCTTCTGAAATCATCCTGGTTTTGGTTTCCACAAAATTATTAAGCAGTAAAAACTTTTTGTGTTTTCATGTTGGTGCTCAACATGTTTCTTGAGCACCAAATCAGCATATTAGAATGCTTTCTGAAGGACCGTGTGTTCTTTTAAATGATAATAATAATAATTTATAATTGTTTACAATTCCCTCAATAGCTACATGCTCATTGTCCAATAGGCAGCACATTTGAATAATATTACTAAGACAAACACTGAAACATCCACCAATAAATCATTTGCAACGAGACCAAAAAAGTGCCTTAAAAAAAGTTAATTGACTTTAATGGTTTGAAATTTCCTCAACAGTTCAACAACCTCATTATGGCTCTCAAATGAAGAGTAATTCCTCCCAAACCCTGTCGGTTTGACAAACGTAAAGCGCTTACTCAAGGTGTATATAAAACTTGAGCAGGCTCTTTAGATGAACAGCGTGCCCAGAACCTTTGCACCAGGCCTAATTACTCTAGTAGCTCTGAGGAGAGGGCGGCCTGTTTCTATTCATCCCGGCCGGCCTGAAAGACCCTGCACCAGATGTTTCTGAAAGGGGGATCTCTTTTCTTCTCTTCTCCCCTTCTTTCATAAGTCAGTGACTAACTTTTTGACCTCCCCTCCTTTCTCCTGCAGGTCTTGTGTGTGAGGGTCAGGGAGAGGTGGTGAGGTTATAGTGAGGTCGGGGCACATTCAATACAGCACCAACTGCACCTCCCCTCCCGGCCTCCTCCGTGCCACATCCATCTCTCCTCTCGTCTCTCTCCTCCCCCTGTTCCTTCAGACAGCCCTGAAGAGCCACAGATGCCGTTCCCCTCTGTTTTCTGTAATTCGTCTTCAGGAGGGGGGACACAAAGAGGATGCTTGTCGGACCGAGAGGAAGAAATACGGCTCTCTCTACCTTCCCAGCACAATACGACCAAACAATAAACACTGCTTGTGTACACATATCATGACAGAATAATGTGTCCATAAATACCAATACAGACACTCCCTCTCGTAACGTCTCTCCTTCCTACATGCAGAGACACACACATCGTAATCATGCTACACAGCTCTCGGCTACCAATTTGTTTTTATTTCGAAGTATCAGTGTCAATAAAAGTTCAATATATGACACTTGCTTACTCCATTGGTAACACTTACAATACATTTGATGAAGTATTTAGTATAAGGAACTAATAATGATCAGCATTTATTCATCTTGGCTAATTTAATATTTTAATTCGTATCCACTACATATTCTCAATATTTTATACTGTGCATTATAATATTGTGATGCCTATTTACTTACTTATTTTTTAAGTGTTTTAGTGTTTTATTTTACAAAATACATTGGCCTACATGAACAATACACAAATACATGAACATAATGATCGGCTTAGTAGTATCAAGCATAACATTATTAATAAGCGCATCCCAAATTATCAGTTCACGTGAATGCATCACCAAATGTATAATTTGTAATGTATAAAATATATCAGCATATGTACAAAACAGCCTTCACCAAGATTAATAATTGCTGTAAAAGTCTTGTTCATTGTTAGTTCATGTTAACAATCGCGATGATTAATGTCGACATAACCTTTGCTGTAAAGTTTCACCACTCCAGATCACAATCCAAGCGTCTGTCACCAACATTTCCTCTTGCCCCGTGTATGAAACAACTGCTGCTTATATTGAAAGGTGCTGTCTGCTTCTGTGTAAACGCAACACAGCTGATTTACATAACCCAGACAAAACTACAGCCCAGACACAATGAACGATGTTTAGATAGACCTTAAGGGCCTTCATACAACAGCTATATTTGTGCATGCACTGCTCGCTGATGTTATAAAGCAAATGGTATTAAGTCTGTTTTGCTCACTTCCACGATTTGTTAACAACACAAGGTGACTAATGGCATTTTAAGTGTCTCTCCATCAGTTTGAGCTTTACTACACCATTGGTCTGTGTAAATACTTCCACACATGCATAAACAATGACCTCGGCTCTGATTGGCCAGAGTGTTTGCTCTGATGGAGTGAGCGGTTTGGCTTGGTGAAGCACAGGCTGAAAATAGCCAGGCCCCTGGCGTGGGTTTGAATCACTCATGCAGTTTATAGGGCACTGAACAGGTTTAATGAGCCACAGATAAATCTGATATTTCAGTCGTTTCCCACAACACGCGGCCTCGATGGCTAATAGCGACTTAGTTCATGATGGCACCTTATTTAAAGTCACTCCATTTAAGTACAAGTGCAAACACTGGGTCCAGCTGCATGGATTCAGTGTATCCCACCTAGTGTCTTGAAACTGTCGCTGTAATTACTGCATTTTGTACCATAAAATAAACCAGGGTCTGCAGGCCAGAAATACAGAGGCCTGCTGTCCGGAAGCAGCCAGTTCCCCACCCGTGAGCCGGGATGAGGTTAAACTCGCAGCTTTTACCAACACGTGTGCGCGAGCGCATATTAGCAATGGCAGTTTGTTATAGGGAGTCATCAGTAACTGTCCCTATGATGCCAGAAGCTTAATTAACCCTCTCTCTCATTAACACTCTCTCTATACAGCTCTCTCTCACCGGCTAGCTCGCTTTCTCCCTCTCTCTCCGCTCTAGTCTCGGCCAATTACTGAGCCCAAATGGAACAGCATTAATCAAATCTTTAGTGCAGCAGCATGCTTTGAAATATCAGATTACGCAGGGCTGCAAAACTAATATGTCACTGTCACCGAGCTCGCGCAGGCATTTAGAGGCTAGCATTAACAAGATGGCTAACGTCACGAGCGTCTGCGCGCTATGTGGAACGCCGCTCTAGGGGCCATTAGTAAGACAAGGAAGAGGATAGCAGAGGGTTCTGCTTTCACTCGGCGCTCATTTTTTATGCCCCCTTTCTTCTTTTCCTTCCTCTTTGTCTTCTGCTTCTCTTATTGTTCTGTCAAAAGGCCCGCGCCGCAGACGAGGAAGAATGGGCAAGAAAAACGGCCCGGTGAGAAAGGCTCGAAGGAGATTAAGCAAAGGGAGGAAACGGGGGTCAGCGAAGGAAAGGAGTTGGTGCCGAAAGGAGGACAATGACGCCAGAAGCACAAGGAAGGAAAGAGAAAAAGATGAGTGAAATCTTGAGCGGATGGACGGACAGATTCCGGGTGGAAATGTGCTGACCTGTAGGCATGTGCGCCTGCTTCTATGTGGTGTCAACACACTTTTCTCAGGGTGAAAAAAGAGGGAGCGAAGAAAAAAGATGGCTCTGTGAGAAAAAAAATGTGCTGTTACACAGGGAGTTTGGGCGTGCTCTGTGGCAGGAGGCAAAATAGATGACAGTGTAATGATATTAAAAGCGCAAAGTTGTTAAGATGCCAAGTCAAGGCCCCATAAATCCAGCCAGGGCTCCCACTGCCTGTCCCCACACCGCGTAATTAAATCTGATTTATGAGGCGTATTACAGCAGTGAGAGATAGTTCATATTCCAGCTCTGCTTTATTAGACAGCCTGACAGGCGCCAAAAAATATTGTCGAAGTTGCCTCGGCCCTAGCCGCCAAAAAGCCTTGCTCCGCACTCTGTCTTTTGTTGTGTCAGTCCTCCCTTCCCGTGATGGATTAGGCACTCTTTCTCACTCTCTCTTCTTCTCTCTTTCATTCGCTCTCCATCTCCTCCCTCAGTCAGAATGTGGTGGAACAGCCCCTTGTGACACAGCCAGACAGCTTCATCTTCATCAGTAGCCCCCAACGCCTCCACGCAGCCCCCGCTCCCGCCCCCCCGCCGGGCCGAGAAAGAAAAGAGGGAGGGCACAGGTGTGGAAGAAGAGAGCCGTTTGTGAAGTGAGAAGTAAAAATACAGAGAGAGACAAGGTTATTGTAGTAGTTAAGTAAAACAAATGCCAAACTAAACTCATTTTTACGTTTTTGTAGCTTGAAGTCAGACAAACAATAACTTTAAAAATAATAAAAAATAATGTATATAATTTTTATAATATATATATAATTTAATATATCTTAAGCTAGTTGCCAAGGAACTATTTTTCATTTAGTTCAACAGTTTAAAAAAAAAAAAATCTCTATTTTCCATCACCGCNTTTAATATATCTTAAGCTAGTTGCCAAGGAACTATTTTTCAAAAAAAAAAAAATTCTCTATTTTCCATCACCATATAGTTACAAAATAGCTAAAACTGAACCTGAAATAAAAATGAATGACATATTAAACAAAAATGAACAATATTGACAAACATACCAAAGCTACTAAAAATGTAACTAAAATGAAATTTAAAATAAAAAACTAATTCAAACTATTTTTTAAAATAAAAACAAAAAAACACTAAAGACAGAAACATAATATTAAACAACTTGAAATCAGGTGCATTTCGTGGCTAATTACACCACTTTATTTTGATTAGAACAAATTGAAAAAAAAGAAAGAAATTGAAACCTCAACATTTCTGTCTTTTTTGCTGACAAAAACACTTCTGTCTTGTTGTGTTCTCAGCAGTTGTCCCGAGGCTGCTGCTTCAACAGGTACTAGAAATCTGAAGATCTTGTCTGATGTAGAAACAGATCAAATATTTGAGCCGGCTAAATTGATTTTTCTTTCTAAAATTGGCTATCACTTACGTATTTTCAAAGAACCAAAGGGCCTCTCATAGTCACCCACACAGCTCTCCATTGATTAAACCCGAGAGATACAACAGGAGAGAAAACATCTCACCAGCAGACCTTAAAGATTGGAGAGAGAGAGAGAGAGAGAGCAAGAGCAGATAAAAGAAGAAAGGATGAGTGCAAGAGGCAAAAAAAAACACCAGCTGATGTTAACGAGCTGGGACACTTTTATTATCATTATTAATTAGAGCTTTTCAAGCAACAGAATTAAATCAATACGCTGGAGTGAAACAAATTTCAGAAGGCCGCTCAGATCAATCAGGAAGGGTTTTTATCTGCGTAACTGCCACTGAGCTAAGCTCGTTAGTGAAACAGTCGTTAACAAGGCACTTGCGGCAAGAGGATAGATCTGAGCTATTTCTAATTAGGAGGACATAAACCCAGCAACCATTTCTCCTCTCTGATTAACTGTTAAGTTCATTTGTGATTTTACCCCCTCCTACTATCTTCTTTCTTTGTCTGTCACAAACACACAGACACAATCCCAATTTCTCATGTAGATCTATTTTCTCTTCTCGTCGGCTTCTCGCTTTCTCTCTCAGACTAACCATTAAACAGGATTAAATGCTTGCAGAGATTCTTGCCTTGTGTTAAATGATTGCGTCCTTATAAGGGTAAATGAGACCATTTATCATGAGCCCGTCCTCTGGGTGCGCTGCAGGTCGTTAGCCATCTACCGTCATGAAATAATTAGTTTTACTATTAATGTAGCAAAGCTCAATGATCATGAGTGCCCACATGTCCCCTTACACTGGGATTAATTGTATTAATGTGCTCAGATGCTCACTAAAGGCCTTTAAAAAAGGATGAAATGTTAGCAGGGCTCTGAAACATGGAACAGTCTTGAGCAGATAATAGCACAGAAAGATTCAGCGCTGCTTCCCTTTTATATCGTCTTTAATACCAATAGATTATAATAGTGCATACTGATGATAATGTCTGAAACGGCTATATTATGAATACAGCTCTTACGTGCCACATGCAACACTTACATCTAATTCTAATATGACACTGTAAAACAGATAGTGCTTACTCTAAATTGGATTTGATATTATAAAACATTCTTTAATTTTTTTATTTAAATAAAAAATAAAAATAATTAAAAAAGTATAATTATAAAAATGAAAATAATAATGTGCAATGTTATATTGTGTTATATTAATAAAAAATAGTTGAAATTTTATTTCACCGTAATGATATCACAATATAGTTATTTTTGCTTTAAATAAGGTCTTTATGATATCAACATTTTTATACCATAGAAATTTCATAATTCACCAGTCACCAGTGTCGATATCACAAAAAACTAATGACGCTCAAGCTCACTAAAGACAAGTAAACAGTCAGCGATTAATTAAGAATAAGAAACTAATTACAAGCAATAGAACAAAAAAAAAAAAAACTACGGCAGAACAAATAAATAATACATACATTGTATAATCGCGTGTATAAAAAGACAAAATATTCTTAACTGTCTAAATTAAATATATACTCTTTCTTATTAAAGTTACAAAGGTAATTTAGTCAAGAGTAGTGAGAGACTTTCTCTCTTTTGTTGTTTGATTAACATGAATGACAGACAGCAGGAATATTAGACTGCTGTCACTTTAAGAGCTGCCTGCATTCAATATAATGATTCACATGTTTTTTTTTCTTAGCTGTTGTCTTTCATTTAAGACCTAAATAACTGTGTTGATGAGGATACTTGCAAAGACAGGAATTTTGACACATACATGTGTGTGTATTTAACCATTTAAGGCCTTTGAATCAGCATAAAATAACAATAAGTTTTCATGACTATGAAGCACAGCAATGTCACGTGAGCGTGTATCTGGGATAGAAATGATAGTCCAAAATCTCTATCATTTGACAAATTTTTACCGGTTAATAGTGTCTACTGGTATATCTTCCACCCCAAACAGTAATAATAATAATTATTGATGTAACATGACATAAAATATAACATGGCACTTTCCAACATGTCTGAGAATACCAATTACCCATAAAAACATCATTTAAATGTTTGCCATTTCTAATTTCAAGCCAGTTATAAGAATGATTGAAAACAATGCTAAAAAATAAACTGATTCCCCAGCAGTTATCATTTCTACATATTTTAATTAGAGAGAAATAACAGGGAATGAGTGACACCATAAGCGATCATCGTTGAAGACCCAGTTCTTGAGGCAGTATTATTATCCTAATGAAGAACAATGCATGACTTTAAGTCCACAGCTGTTCCAGCCTCACAAACACCAGGAGGATGAGCTGAAAAAAATTCCTCTCAATGTTAGATGTGACACTGTGTTGATGAGCAGCCACAGAGGTGTAATGTTAGAAGAGACATAAAGCCTAAATGCTATTGGTGACGCTGGCTTTTTGCTATGAGCGTTGTGATTAACCTACTGCTCCAGGTCTGCCTCTTGACCCTCTCTACACGCTGACCTCTACATCCTAGCACTCTTTCACAGTGTCTCTCTCTGCAGGCTGTAGCTGTAGTCATAGTAGGCCGCATCTGGGGCCTGTAATCAACGTCACGATACATTAGAAACAGTGACAGAATCTCTTCCCCGTACTCGGTTGGAGTTTTACTATGGGTCAGAAACAGAGCCAAACTCCCTTCAGCACAGGATGTCTGTTTTTGTCCTTCATTCATCTATTGTTTTAGGGTGTGATCTAGTTTCAAACAATATCTGTTTATCTAAATGTCTATTTAATCCAAGCCCAATTTTTATTCATGAAAACTATTGAAACATGAGTGCTGCTTGCATGTGCACTGTTCAAGGGTGTGTTAGTAAGTCAACAGGACGTTGCTATGCAGTCTGCACTCATTGTAAGTGCACGGAAAGGCATTACTCTGTGATTGCTAGGACTTACCAGGCCAAGTTAAAAGAGCTCACCCAGATATCTCTATTATGTTTTGTTTACATCCAAGTTACACATACCGAATGCTTAGGTTAGGGGTTTAGAATAAATAGCTTTCTAAAGTAAGCATAAAATGGAGAGTCACCCTATCTGTTTTCTAAATTGATTTTACTGTGAACAATTCATCCATGCAATGATAGACTTCTCTCTGATGATGTTTGCCAGACTTCTCTAATTATTTAGTCCGCTTAAACCCTGCAAGCTCACATTCAGAGCTGTCTCTATTCAATCAAAAACCGATGGATAGAAGTTTCCACATTACACTGTTTTTCTTTTTCATGATTGGTTTCACTCAGATGTATAGTGCACAAAAAAAAAAAGATCTGTTGCTACTTCTGTTTCATCTTGACTTCATCTTGAGGGATAGTGAACCCAGAAATGAATACTGAGTTATCATTTACTCAGTATCAAAATGTTCCAAACCTGTATCAATTTCTGAACACGAAAGAAGATATTTTGAAGATTTTGAGTAACCAAACTGTTTTTGTTCCCCAGTGACTTACATATTTTTTCCATACTATGGAAGACAATGAAGACCAACAACAGTTTGGTTACACACATTTTCCAAAATGTCTCAGTTTATGTTCAACAGAAAAAAACTAACTCATAAAGGTTTAGAATAACTCGAAGGTGAGTAAATGATGACAGAAATGTTATTTCTGAACTATAACATGGGCAAAAATACTGATTATTATTTAATTGCTCCAATACCAAACAATCCATTTAGCTAACTTTTCACAGACATTGGAACTGTAAACAATTTTAGTGCAAAAAACTGTCAAATATACACGTATTAATAATTATACTTTTGTGTTGTTTGTAGTTCTGTTAAACCTCTGGTCCTTGATGAGTCAAAGCAAAGTGTTTACAAATGTTGTAAACTTAGTGTGAATCATTACTTGAAGTCAGTGATCCAGAATCACACTCCAGCAGATGAGACTAATTTGGAGAAGTTCTTACCCATTCCTGATGCATTTTCTTATTCTTTTTCTCCCTCTTCTTTGTTCCAGATCCTACCGTCTGATTGTTGCCTAATGAATAGGCCATGTCTGAGTGCAAAGATCCTGCTGTACCCTAAGACAGATTGAACATCTGGACTCAAAAGAAAGATATAACACCAGTGTCATCACAACCTGTGACTGTATAACCAATCCATCTACATTATGCGCAGCACATGTGCGAAGGAGCTGAAGTGTGCCGTTTTCAAAAGTCTGGTTTATGTGAATAAAATACACTCACATTTTTGGGGGGTTCATGTGTGTCTGTGCACGCACATGTGTGAGCGGTTGCAACACTCGGCGGCTATGTGCAGCAGAGTGCAACAAAGCCACTACATCACTGTAATTAGTTTTGTCATTCTCTCTCCCTCACTCACTCACCAGCTCTAATGTAATACAGAGCTCAGGCCAGGCCAGCAAGGCCATTAATGAGTCACACTGACACAGCCTCCAGGACCCCAGTGCTTTTTACTGTCTATCTGCAGCCATGACATCAATTAATCACTCGTTAATCCTACCCCCTACACCGGCCTTACTGAGAGGGGGCAGGGGGTTGTGTATGATCCAAATTTTACCCATACAGAAAAGCAGAATGCCTGACAGAGCTGAAAACAGACTTGTAATGAAATATAAGACATATATATATATATATATATATATATATATATTCAACAATAAAACAAAGTCTCCATTATAACTCACTTTTCACAATACAAGGAATCCAATTCATTTCCAATGGAATGAAATCCTGCCCTACATTTTTTTTTTCTTGTTGAAAAGGGATCTCATTATAGACTTAAACCAGGAGAAACTGTTTAAACTCAGACGCAGTGTAACCCACTTCAAATTTTACGGTTAATTATGCACTTTAGAAACAAGACCGATAAGCAAAGAACATGTCCTTAAAAGGTGTTGTGTGGTGTTTATTGTTCAGTGTGTACATCAGATTGTCTCCTCCTCCACAGGGAGTGACTGAGGGGATGCAGGTGCTGGATGGACTAATGTTGTGCTAACAGGTGTTTTGGAGAACCTGGCCATGTATGGGAAGAGTCGTCCACTGTGAATGTTGTGTTTATCCTCGCCGTCTCTCTCTCACTCACTCTCTCTCCCATGATAAATGACACACTTTCTTCGGGCTGACTTTTCACAGCACTGGAATCTCTCAAAGCCGTTAGTCTCTGACATTTTGTTTCCTCCACCAAAAAAAAGGAAAAGTAGAAGAAAAGTACTCATTTCCAGACATCCCTTTACCGTGTAGTGTGGAGCTTGTGGGGTATGAGTGATTGCAAGAGTGATTCCTGTATCCCTGATCAAGATGAGTCATCGCACATTGACATTACACAGTGAAAAAAGAGGGTACACTCTTAAAAATAAAGGTGCTTCACGATGCCATAGAATAACCTTTTTGTCTAAATGGTTCCGTAAAGAACCTTTAACATCTGAAGAAGCTTTCTGTTTCACAAAAGGTTCTTTGTAGCAAAAGAAGGTTCTTCAGATTATAAAAAAGTAAGAAAGAGGTGGTTCTTCAAAGAACCTTTGACTGAATGGTTGTTTGTGGAACCAAAAATGGTTCTTCTATGGCATCGCTTGAAGAACATTTTGAAGCATCTTTATTTTTAAGAGTGTACTATGAAAAGTAATGTCCTTTTTCCAATACTGAACACAGCGATACTCAAACTTAATTTGAACAGTATTGATAAATTAAAGGTAAAATAATTTTACAAATATGCAGAAATTGGTTTGGATACACCTACTCATAATTTATTTATTACTATTTTCCATATTGTAGATAGTGAAGTCATTTATCTATGATATGAAGTAAACGGAAGTATATAAATTACAATGCAGCGACAAAAACAATCACATCTTAATCATATTAAAAAAAAGTTAATCTTTTAGAAAGGCCACACTTTTAAAGTGGTAATTCACAAAAAGGGGTTTTAATAAAAATTGGCCAAGATGGTGCTACATAACTAGAGAAAACAAATAAAAAGAAAACACCCACAATGTACTAGGCTGGATTAGACTATCTGTGAGCAGAGATATAAAAATGCAGAAGTACAATCTATAGTTTTCACAAAAGCCCTTGATCTATTAAAAGTTCAACAGATGACGCATTTTACATCATATGGTGGACAGTTGCTGAAAAATGAATGGGATATCCTGGTGCAGGTAACATAGAAAATAATACATTTTGTTCCTTTACTTACAGTACTAATGCTATAACAATACAAAGCCCCCTTCAGAGCCCAAATCTGACAATAGTAAAAATCTACACAATATAATGGAATACTTGTGATTTTTTAAATAGCATTGGATGAAATTGTCAAATTTCAAGCATATAGATAAAGAGGTCTGCAAGATAAGAAAACAGTGGTTTAGTGGTTATATAATTGTTGCATCTTAGTTACTCAAACTGAGACTTGCACTATACACTGCACGCAACACAAAACACATGATCTGTTTCATGTACTTAATTTCCCATGCATGCTGTATAGGGAATACAGAGTGATCCTACAAGCAACAGAAAGATTTAATTATTGAAATTTATGCAAATGAAACCAATTAATTTGTAAGCAATACTGACAAAGGTCGAGCTGACATTTCTAATGAGTAACAGACAGTGTAAGCGGCCATGTTGAATTTGAAATGTGTGGAGATGTTCTGCCATGAAAAAAGGCAAAACACAGTGGCTATATATTTTATCAAAACAGATGAGTTTCTTAAGACTATGATCAATGGTTCAACACAGAAAATTGAGTGTGAAAACTGATATCAAATTAATCAGAATTAAGTTCTTTGGTGTAGTTGGGCTTTTTATGGCACTGTATTGCATGAAACTTAATTTAAGCTGAGCATACAAGGTTCAGATCCCACATTTAAGGTGCATCACCATTCAAAAGTTGGGGTTTTTTTGTTTTTGTTTTTGTTTTGTTTTTTAAATAAAATTTTGAAATACTCAACAAGGATTCATTAAATTGATCAAAAGTGACAGTAAAGATTTACATTGTTATACATTGTTGAACCTTTACATTCATCAAAGATTCTGGAAAAAAAATCATGATTTCCACTAGGGGTGTCCCCGACTAAGGATTTTCATAGTCAAATCGG
>SCHK01401831.1:490-13513 GCA_004124795.1 Poropuntius huangchuchieni | reverse complement strand
TATATATATATATATATATATATATATAAATTAAAATTACATCTAAAATTTAAATTATTTATAATTTACCTTAATATATTATACTTAATAAAATAAATTTCTTTGTTACATTTATAAACGTGTTGTGTACAAATACATTTCAAAAAGCTTATTTAAGAACAATACTGGTAAATGAATCACATGTTGAAAGTAGCATACTGAAGATGCCCAGATGGTAACCGTTTTTGGTGAATTTAAATTTTTTTTTTTTTTTTGTCTGGGAACCCCTTTGCACTGGGAAAGAAGAAGAGTTTATGACGTTTCCCTAGTGAAATAAACAGCTTTAAAAAGCCTTAGGTGTGTTTGCTGGCTGCCAAGCTGGTGGTTTGATGGTTGTAAAGGGGTTCTGAGCACACGAGTCAGTGGGTCAGACTGGAAAACAAGCTAAAATATCTTAAACAAGTAAATGCAAGACCAGCAAATAACCTTAGGCTGGTTCAGTGGGTTAACATTCAATTTTTCAGATGGAGAAAAAAAACAGTTTTTAAAAGTTAATCAGCAAATTCAAGTTATGAAGTACTACATTTTAAAATAATTAATTTAGCTGGAAGACAACACTAACATGCAAATACAAAACAGAATAAATAGGGTTTGTCATTGCAAACAGAAATTTTAAGAGACCATCTGACTAGACCATTTTTGACTTTTCTATTTTTACTGGAAGTGAAAGACTTTAAAAATATATAAATATTTTCCAAATGTTTCAGAAGTTTTGTTAACTTATAGAAGCATACCAGCATGTAAATCACATGAACTAATAGTCATGGCCACAAAACTCCAATTAACATTTTTAAACACTGTCCACTCAATGTACTAATGTAACTAACTGACGTATAAAGAATGCCTTTAATGTTTGTGTGTATGTTGAAAAGCAGGAGCACAACTCACTATCTCTGTGACTGGGGGCCCTTGTTTCTGTGTCTCATTTGCCATGGAGGCCGGCTTGTGTGTGTGTGTGTGTGTGTGTCGTTAATGTGATTCAGAGACCTGGATCCGCCACCCAGCGCAATCAATAGCTGTTTCATTTCACAATCTCTCAATGCCTTATAAAGAAAGCCCACTCCTTTTCTCTCTCTCCTTCTCTTCCTACCCTGCAACAGCCAACCTCCTCCTTACGGCTCTCCCGTGGGTACCGGAAAGATCCGTGCTCACAGACACACACATATATGCGCACGGACACAAACACAAACACACACACACACACACGCTCCCCACCTGCCAGCTGGACTTAATGCCCAGACATTAAACCTGTGAGCACATCCTGAGAGCCCCGAACGCTGGATGAGAGACAGCGAGTGTGTGACCCCGCTCTCTGAATCAATAAAAATGAGTGAAGCCCCTCACTATAAAACACAATGTGATTTTCCTCCTGCAGTACAGACGACCGGTCACACAGACAGATGGATAAACAAACACGAGGTAAACATGATAAGCTTCTGATACGGGTTAGTTAGGGTTTCACACTCCCACTGGAAGGACAACTCATGAATGAGATCTTTTTAATATCTCAATTAGTTTTCCTAGACACCAATGAGATTTAACGAAGGACAAATGGAGGACTTTGCTCATGTCCCCTACTTCTCAGATCTCTTGAAACCAAACCTAGCAATCTCACGTCAACTATAATATCAGCATTTATCTATATATGATATAATGTTAAATTATACCATTTTTGATAATGTTAATTATAATCCTATGTATTTATACTCATTAAAACTATTCAATATTTTAAACCTTGGGAATAGAAAAAATGTATTATTTATTGTAAATTATTTATTTAAATAAGATATAACACCATATATGTACATTTATAAATATTTATAAATGAATGTACATTTATAATTTTTAAAACATAGTAATACATATTTATATTCATAAAATATATATTTTGGAATAGAAGACATTTAGAGTAAATTATAAATTATTTCTTTAAATATTATATATTCCAATATATGAAAATGTTAAATTATATGAGTATATTTATTATCTACTTTTGATATGATTATTATAAAAGATTTATATTTTATACACACACATAGTAGTTTATCAAAAATTTACAGTAAATGATAAATTATAGATTTATTACTATAAAAATTCTAGCATAAAACTTTTCAAAAGCAAATGCACATAAATGTATTATTAATACATTTCAAGACCATATATGCTTTATAAGCCGATATATGCTTTATTTTATAGATCTAAATCTATAAAAAGATCTAGATCTTTTCGTACATAAACAATCGACTCATTTGTGCCCATTTTGATTCCTCCTAAGCAATTTATGAGAAACATAAGGTGATACGTAAATTAAACATTACTGAGAGACATGATGAAACTATGAAAAAGCAACATCTGAGTAGAAACCCTCCTTTAAGATGGTAAAATGAAAAAAAAAAAAAAACACTAGGAGAAACACTTCTGACCATGTGTTCATTTGTTAACTTATGTGAGTTTTTACACACTGAAGGATATCGACGGACAGACGTTTACTCACAAGGTGAGTTTCCAGGTAGAGTTTGAGGCTGTCGATATCAGCTCTGGGTGGCGTCCAGTTGTCTGTGGTTTCTAGAGCGTCTCTCAGCCAGCAGATGAACTCATCCAGTTTGCTGACAAAACCCTGCGAGAACAAACACACAGACACATCGACACGGTCAAACACAGCAAATGTGAATGCTTTGAAAAGTCTAGAAACAATAAAAATCTGAACAAAACCACCATGTGCTACACCACAACACATCAAACAGATCTCAGAAAAATAATCAAGTGTTTTGATAAGGTTTGATAAACTGATAAAAGTTTCGAAGCGAGGGTTTGCATTTGTCAAAAGCACACAATGCTTAAGGGAATGTCACACAGAAGCTGCCCTTGATGTGCCTCAATGGCTTTTTCAGTGAGAGGCGATTCAACGTGCTCGGTGTGTACACACTGCCATCTGCTGGACCAAAGAAAAACTAGATTCCACCAGCTGCTTCTAAAACAAATACTGGAGGAACGGCTCGCTCAAAAATGAAAACTGTGTCATTATAAAGCTGTCTTTCATCCATACACCAAAAAGGAGACGTTTTACCGAATGTCCAAACAACAAATGCAGATGGAGTGTTTTATACCACAAAAAGGACAAAACAACCCAGCTATCAAGTCTTCTAAAGGCACATGAAAGCTTAGTGTGAAGTTCTTATTCACTGAAAATCTGCCGAAGCTCTCAAATGCATACTTTTCTTTTACTGTTGTGTTATTTTTGGCGCTCAACAGTTTTCATTGCATGGAAAGTGAGCAGTTTGGACATTCGTCTTCTGCATATGAAAGGAAAAGTGTGAAATGAGGACGAGTAAATGATGACATTTTCAGGTGAAGGATTCCTTCAAGAGGATCTGAGCTCTAATTAGAGTGACAAATATCCTGGTCTTCTGATGTTCTGATGTCATACGCCCAAACGGATCAAATACCATTTCATAAAGTCTCTAATGAACCATCCGAACGTAATATGAGAACATCGCACCCTTTCTCCAAGGCAGCTCCTCCTGCTCATTATCTAGCATTGGCGAAAATCAAAGATATTGATACAAATGACCTCTCCGCAGACGCCGGCTAAAAATCCCATAATTTATCGACTGTTTGGCCTTCACCGGCAGACTAGCTTTGAAGTGGGTGAGACTGGGTGTGCTTTCAAAGCTAAATGCTGGAGAGGAATCAGATCTGCCATTTCAGATGCCAGAATAAGGCCTGAATGCATCTCCTACGGGTTTCTATGCGTTGAGCAGATCAACTGGACCTGGTTTTGGTCTGGCGGACTCTCTTGGTCAAACTGGCCGGAGCTGGTAGAGCACTTTTATGTTGAAAGAAAGCCCTGAAACTATCGCACATCTCTCCAGCTCTGCTGCAATATGGTACATCATCATATAGACCAAAGGAATTCTGTGAGATTGTGGCAGTCGATGGAGATCAATAGATACTGCCGCTAAATTATTCCCCTGGCAGGGACGGCGTGCGATTCGCTCTCATCTTGTGCACTGATAAAGCTCTCAGAGCAGATGAATATGTAGCCGCTGGTCACGGCATTAACTGAGCTTGTCACCAGACCTGTTTGTGAGTGTATTACAGAGGGAGGAAGAGAAAATGAGACGCGACTCCATGCCCCAGAGAAAGAAAAAGAAAGAGACAGACAGACAAAGAGAGTGAGAGAGCGCTAATGGGCGAGGGCAGTCGGTTGCCGCCAAATTCATATTTGAATTGGACAACCCCAGAAAGCAATCACTGCTTTTATCGCCATATTCAACGCTCACAACAAGAACTGTTCACCTAAAAAATTCTAATTTGTTGATTTAATCACCTTGGTGTTGTATGTCTGCTTTTATAAGTATATTATGTTGTCTGTTTATTTGAATTAAAAAGGAATTATTCACTCAAAAATTGGAATTTGTTGATCATTTAATCACCCTGATGTCATTTTGAACCTGCATGCTGATATTTTTCATATATTTTGGAAAGCAAAAGGAGGATATTTGGAGAACAATCACACAAATAAAAGAAAAGAAAAGAAAAGAAAAAAGAAAAATTGCCAGTCACAAAGAAAAACGGGCTTAATTTTCTATATGCAATAAATAAATAAAAATGGTCTTAAATATAAGCTTCATTTTTTTTATACTTAATATATTAATTTACATATACAAATATAATAACATAAATATATTATGATACAATAAAATTTATCATGATTTACGGCCCTCTGCAGCAGCTCTCAAATCAAATCTGTTGTATAAAGTATATATATATAAACACACAATATATTACATATATATATGTAATATGTTGTATGTAATATATACACACAATATTACAATTATAATGGTTATTTTTTATTTCATATTTGTAATATCTATAATATCAATCTCTTATTTTCTTTATATCTATCTATCTATCTATCTATCATTTTCTCTTATTTTTTATATCCCTTTTAATCTAATCTTTTTTTGTAATTCTTTCATTCTTTATTTATTTTATTATACATTCTTATTTTTATTTTCAATATCATAACTGGCACCAAAAATGAAGACCCAAAGACAAAGATATGCAAAGAATGTCAAAGTGGGGGGAGGCAGAGGAGACAGAGGGAGAGAGAGAGACAGAAAAAGACAAGGAGAAGGGGAAGACGGGTTGGTGGCGTCACACATGACTAGGTCCCTGAGACGCCCCCAAGAAGAGGCTTCAGCTGCCAGCTGTCTGTTGCCATGAGAATGAAGTCATCTCCAGCGGCTGAATACTAATGTAATCAATCACCTCCTCCTGTGACACGCATCATCTCAGGTGGATGTGGCTGCCTACCTCCACCCGCTCCAGTGAGCTTACTGCGCACACTCACACACACACACACACACACACACACACACACACGCCTGCACTGGAATCAAAGGAAGGATTACAGCTGAAAACTTTTGAGGGCATCCTTCCCTTCGCTAGTCATTCACCTTTATAAGATCGGCATGATTGCCATGGATACTGTTCCTAAGACATGAGGAGTGTTATGAAGTAGCTTTCAAAAGTGCTTCCTATGCTGTAAGGATTGATCTGCTTGGATGAAACAGAAGCCTGAATTTGGAGGTGATAAAATATGCATTAGTGTGAACTGAAAAAATTCCAGTGGACTATATAAAGTCATGACACTGGACGAAATGTGTCAAATGTTATTGATCTTTGTGTTAAGACTGTGTTTTAAGAACAATAAACGGTCTTATTTTTATTATTTTATTTTTTAATAGCACTCTATGGTTAAAGCTGTTTTAATGTAACTGACCTTTGATCTTAAATAATTAAAACACACGACTAATTTGTAAGTATTTTGTACAACTGACCATAGAATGAATGGGCAAAATATTGTACACAAACAGTATAACCATAGTTCCAACCAAAATACCAGTTACAGAACTAATGCTGACTCTTAATAAATTAATATGACACCTCTTTTTTATAACAATAGTGGTTAATATAAAAATNCAGAACTAATGCTGACTCTTAATAAATTAATATGACACCTCCTTCAAACAGTGCAAGAATGATTTGACTTTTCTTTTTTATAACAATAGTGGTTAATATAAAAAGAACCATGTTTTTACTGTAGAAATCATAACTTTAATTTCTATTGCATTTTGGCACATTATGCAGGTTTTTTTAAACCAAAACATCAAAAGATGCATCTAAATGACCTTGTTAAATAAACTTAATCTGATGCACTCATGACTGACTCATTTTCACAAGCACACAGTTATTAATCTATATTTAGGTTTACAGAATGGTGATTTTGGTGTGAATTTCTATTTGACCACCAGATGGCGATAGTATGCTACTGTGTCTCTAAGGCAGTAAACGAAACAGTAAAACTAATCTCATGGTCAACAGTCAGGAAAATAAAAAAAAAAGTGGTATGCTTTAATCTTTTTAGAACAAAACTTTGCCATTTCTTATATTGATGTAATTCTTATCTATGTTCTTTCAAACATAAAGTGTAATGCATTACTGATGAGATCTGATGAAGCTAGATTTCTAAGCAATAAAAACGTCACAGAATTAAATTACTGCTTACTGCTGCAATAGTATACTGCCAACTATTTAAAAAAAAGTTATATGTTTTTCCATGATATACATTTCAAACAGCAGTATGCCACATTGTTGTCACATTGTGCTGACCTCACTTGTCTGTCTTATGATGTACAGTAAGCGTCATTTATTTGTCTCATTTGACAACCTGCTTGTGATGTTCCTTACTGCATTTGCTTAATAAAAGCATCTGCTAATGAATAAAATGTAAATACAATTGCATGTTTTATTATTTAAAAATTAAAAAAAAAAATGTTTTGATGTGGCAGTCTGATCAAATGAGTCAAAAAACCTAAAAAAAAGAAAAGAAAAAGAGCTCTAATTTACAGTTCATGTGTCCCACAATACCAAAAGCTGGACGCATTGCATTTTGGGATACAAGATTTCAGCAAATGTATTAGGTCATCTGGGCATTTCCATGCATCAAGAAAATGTGCATATTGTGCATAGTGCACATACTATATATAATTCAGCAATAGTAAGAGTATGATAGTATGCTATTCTGCACATAGCCCATAAGAAAGTGAATAACTAGTCTGACAAGTTTGGGTTTCCTCAAGCACCCGGGTCCTTTATAAACACGATTGCATGTTCTTAATTACGTAGCTAATCATTTAATTACAGACTTGGGACTGAAGAGAGGTTGTCGAGGAGTGCAATCCTGTTAATTAAGCTTTGAATATTAGCAAAAGGCTGAGGTGGCTTGTTAGTTCATTACCCCTTTAGTTATCAGCTGTTTTTAATATCTGCTTAGTGTAGTGACACATATTAACTGCCGCCTCTATGTGAATGAGGATTAAGGCATACAAATGACTTCCTTAATGATTATATCCCTTTCAAATTAAATCGGAAATGCAGAACTGTGATAAATATAAGTTTAACCAGTGAGAGGGTTAACATTAACACTTGCTTATTTAGTTTTGCTGAGTGATATGTAAGGAATAATGTACACACTAGAATGACCTGATTTGCCAAAATTAGCAGTATTTAGGGACAGTGCTCTGGACAGAATGGATCTCACAATGGATCTCACAATTTTTGCTGAAATGTATCCACTCATTATTTGACCTGACCACCGAAAATCAAGACAATTTTTCTGAAAATTTAATTCAAAATGCAAAATAAGGTTAATAACTAAACGCCACTCACATGCAACATGTTGAGATCATGTGACAGCAAATGAAGCATTCTACAGTTTGTTAAATGTTCATTATAGAATAATGCCTAAAGTTTAATTTACTATAAAAACAGTACGCAGTTTACTGTACATACTGCACAGTGTTCAATACACTGAATAAGGGACAATAAATAGTATACTGCATTCAGTTAATACGGCACAATATACAGTATATATGGAACAATATGAAGTATATACTGCAAAGTATTCAGTATACAGTACATATGGCAGTATACAGTATCTACTGCACAGTATTCTGTATAGTGCATATACAACATAACACAGCATCTGGTTATGTACGACAGTATAAAGAATATATGGAACAGTATAAAGTATATACTGCATAGTATTCAGTATACAGTACATACGCCATGGTGTACAGTCAATACTGTACAGAATTAGTATACAGTATATAAAGCACAGAATACATGGAACAGTATAAAGTACATTTAGTTTAGTACAGTAGCCTATATACTGGCCAGTAATCAGCATACTGTATATAAAACAATATTCAATTTTATAAGTCACAGTACGCAGTATATATGTAACTGTATACAGTATATACTGCATAGTATACAACAGTTTTCAATAACGTGTGGCACAACATACAGTATGGAGCAGCATAAAGCATGTACTGCATGGTTTTTAGTACATACGGCACAGTATACAGCATATACTGCACAGTACTCGGTAAGTAGTAAGCTAGTATTCGATTTCAAAAACAGTCCTTGGAAAAATTATGCAAGAATACTGTTCCAAAAAGCATAAATCTCTTACCTCTATCTTCGCCCAGACATCATGGTAGTTCTCTTGGTGCTGAATATCTGCCAGTAGTTGCTGTATCACGGGTGTGCATTGGAACATCATCTTTGGTGCATTGGGCCGGCCAGGCGATATATTTCTACCCCTAGACTCAGGTGTACTTCGCGCCCCCTCATCCTCAGACAACAGGTCGCTGAGTGGGCCAGACTCGATGCTGTCATCAAGAGAAGGCGCCACGTCGCTCGAGGAGGTAGGTGAAAAGCGGCCGGCTCGGGAGGGCTTCTTATAGGGGTGAAGCAAAAGGAGATCACTGCTGCTCTCCCAATCAGGGTTGACCTCAGTGAGCTCCCAGTCATCCACGTCCTGGATGGACTCTTGCAGGCCTCTTTGCGGTAAAGCCTGAGCGAGGCTTTCCAGCTTCATCGCCAACATCTCTGTCTTTTTCAGCTGGGCGGGAAGAGCGAGGAACTCATCCGAGCCATACCAGTGCTCTTTGGGGTTCCCTGATGGGTTGGAGATGCATAGAGCATTCTGGTTCACGATCCAGACAGAACCTGTGGTGGGAGCTTGATCGTCTGGGCTGGATGACATTTCCCGCTGGTCAGGATCTGAGATGTCCTCCCCTGAAGATGGTGGAGGGCTGGAAGAGTCACTGTAAGCCTGCTTGGCTTTGGAGTGCATAGTCTTGAAGTTGGTCAAGTGCTTCTGCGTGTGGAATCCCTGCACGGCCTCCGATGAGCGCCTCTCCAGAGGGACTTCTGATGTTCTCTTGAGACTCATTTGCAAGTTCCTCCCGTTCACGGCATGGAGACTCTCATAGGACTGACTCCCATTGCCTGGATAAACTGATTCCAGCTCCAGCCAGAACTTTGAGCGATCCGGTGTATCCAGAAGGGAGGGTGTGCTTCTGCTCAAGTCAGCCTGGTACTGGAGAGGCGAAGACCTAGTGCACCTTGTGTCTCCATCACCCTCCAGGTACATGGGCTTTTTAGGCAACGGCTGTGTAGGAGAGATGTCACTCTTAAAGCCACCTTGAAGAGGGCGTTTGGAAAGGCCAAGGCCGCAATCTCCCTGCATTGCTGAATCTGGTGCACTTTCTTCTTCGGTAGGGCCACTGATTGTCTCTTGAGGTTCCTGGGTGGAGGTAACGGACTCTTCTGCAGGTGGAGATTTTACCTGGTTTTGTCTAGAGGCTGCAATGTTGAGGAGATCCACACTCTGAAGCAGTTCTGGAAAGTCTTGCTGCAACTCGGGATAGAGGGAGCGTGGCCCTCGACCTTCTGGGTCGTCAATGGGGCTGTAGTCGCTCAGTTCATATGCAGTGATGCCACAGTCCAAGGAGAAGTAGTCCTTACTGCATTTAATAGTCAGTTGGCCAGAGTCATCCACTTCTGTCAAAGCGTCCAGCCGAGCCTAAAGATGATCAAGACCACAAAAAAAAAAACAGACAGATTTAAAATGTAATTAAATCAATCCTGAATTGATATGGATAAGCAAGTACAATTCACTGCAATGGTTTGCTAGAAAAGCATGTTTGCAAGGCTTGCCTATTCTGAATGTCTTTGGTCAAGGGTATATCAAATGAGTTTATGGTACATCCCCAGCAGAATGTTGCATAACTAACTTTCTGTCCTTGTGAATTAGTAAGGGATGTACCCTGAGTAAGGGATGTACCCGCTTTAGGTGGTTTAATTTGGATGATGTTTTGGAGATGTATCTGACCTCGTCGTGATCCTGGCTGAAGGCTTGCAGTATGTCAGTCTGACGGGTGTAGTTGCCGTTGGAGTCCTGGAGGCCCTGGAGAAGCCTCTCTTTCAGAACCAACACGGACACTCGCAACTGGTGCCAGAGGAGCTGCACGCTCCGGATGTCCACTATGATGTTCACCGAGTAGGACAGGAGCTTCAGGGAGAACTCGGTCTCCAACAGGGCGTGGATCTGCTCGACATGATCCGATATGTCTTCACAGATGTCCTATCAGACAGACAAATGCACAGTCAGTCAACTGATATTATGATCTGCAATTTTATGCAGGGAATTACACATCATATGATGGCACTGGATTCATACAGCACAATTTCTCATCATGTGGCTTTCTCAACTACTTCCTCCTGAGCTAAAATACCTATTTTCATCAGCAACCCAGAACCCACAGGATATTAAAACATCCCTCTGAAGACTTTTTAGATGGAAGACAATGAATGTTCAAAATAGTTTTTATGAATTACAATTCTTTAGAAAGAGCAGAAAGAACGGGACATGTGCTTTGGAATTCTCTGAAAGAAGAGCGATATTTCCAGAATCACGGCTCACTGATGCAAAGATTGAATTACTCTACAGGATATATCTGCATCATCCATACCAAATAGCATCATTATGGTCTCTAATAGAAACAGCTCAGATTTCAAGGCTTTTCTGGAGTTTTAACATTTAATATTGTTTTGCTTAAAGGAACTAATCTTCAGCCAAGTAAAGACTACTTGATCAGACCTTTGACCAGGCACAAGTGAAACAACATCACCATGTTATGTGTCCATGTAAGAGGAAATGGAGGGATTTGTGTCATTTTCACATGACATGTGAATAATACAGAGGAGATCTCAGAATATACCAAAGAAAACCACATTACCCATGTGGTTTTCCCTGTAAATTATGTCTTTCGCGACATATACACTACCGTTCAAAATGTATGTAAGTGCTGTTGTGCTTCTTGACATTTTTACGATTTCAAGATGATTTCACTGGGATCTTATTGGGATATAAATAATATCATTATAGTTGCTAACCAGTTGCTTGTAGCATCAGGTTCATCTGATGTGAAAGTCACAGCAGCGAAGAGCACATTTACGACCGTGGGTCACTAGGTCTAGGGGGCTTTTCTTTTACTGTCACTGTGGTTCAAATCATAAATCAAGCAGCCAGAGGCTGATATTAAAAGGCTAGTTTCAGACCCGTAACTAATTTCAGAAAATGAGATCACAAAACAGAATAAGATGTGATGGTGTAGAAACACTACACAGCAACTGCACATTAAAATAGACGCCAAAAATGTATTTGGACATTTAAGTCTCAACTTAACAGTGTCATTCATTGCATTAGACAATGATTGCATGTAAAGTCATATAACAATTGCATTTTTTCTACAAAGTAATGCAATGAGAGACTTTTTAATGTGTACCTTAAGTGTCCAAATTCTGTTTGGGTCTACTGTTTGTGGTCGGATCATGTCATGTTCCCTCCCCCGGCCTGTGTAAGTCAGGAGGTTCAGCTGCTAAGAAAGTCTGACAGTTGCCTCATCTTATCCAAACTGAAAACTCTGTCATTTATAAAAACTTTTAATATAGGACTCAAAATAGGACATGTTTCCAAGGACATAAACTGGAACTGAAACATTTTGCCACTTTGATATCATTGTAATCGCATCATAAAATAAAAAAATAAAATAAAATCAATTGCATTAAATAAAAAATATCAATTCAAGTGGCAACTGGATCTTTGACATTTTTCTGAAAAACAAACTAGATCAGTATTTTGTCCAAAACATGAAAATGTCAGAACAAAAAAGCACTGAGACAATTAAGAGAAAGGTGAGAGAGAATATAGTTCACAGGAGCATTTATGGGGCACGGAAGACATGCCAAAACAACTGCAGCTCATTTTCAACACAGCAACACCAGAGCTGCGGCCAGCAGCATCTCTGATACAGTGTCGTCCACTCCCTAAAATAACACGGCACCACTGAATGTAGGTCAGACATGCCGCCAAAATGCAGCAGGTGCCATACACTCCTGCCTCGCTGGATCAAAAACAAACAGTAGAGTACAAGCTGACCATGTTACAGGGTTCATGGATCACTTACTGTGGCACACATACTGTAATGCAGATTATGATGACTTGATCAAACCAAAAGGTCCCCTGAAGATCGTATCAAGATTTATTAAAACAGAAAAATCACACAATCGCAAAATCATTGATATAAAATTAATGATATATTTAAATTATACAGTGGGAGAACTACTTTAGTTTAGCCATTAAATGGCTGATGAACAAAACAAATGCTTTTAAACTGAGCATTTTCAAGCTTAAAACATATCAGGGTTTAGACAATGATTGCATGTATATTTTTGACTCTCTATAATGACTCAAATGACTCTGACTCTGATTCTCATTGTTCAACTGCAGCATTATAATGACCACAAAAAAATTTAATTGATCATTGTCTCAATTTCTTACTTAGCTGTGCAGGTTTCAAGTCTCATATGACTCTGTGGTGTCTTTTCCCCCACTCAAATCAATATATTACGTTCCATTTTCCAAGGTCAATGTCACAAAATAAACCTTTCAGGTCACACAAGACCCTCATCACCTAGTCTTTATTTTGTGATACTGATACATATACACTAGTTCATGCACACCAAAAAAGATTTTTCCCCCCAAATAAATTAATACTATTT
>SCHK01401768.1:0-12507 GCA_004124795.1 Poropuntius huangchuchieni | reverse complement strand
AGGGGGTGACCGAATACTTTTGGTAATATAGTGTATATCTTAATTAAATATAAAATAGATATAACAGTAAAATTTAATATATTTGTATGGGTGTGTATACTACACATATTTCCACACATACACATCAATATCCATCTATCCAACCATATATATGTATATTTGTGTGTATATATATACATTTATGTGTGTGTGTGTGTGTGTGTAACTTTTTCACTCACCAGCCACTAAATTAGCTACTAAATTTTTAAGTTACCGGACATTCATAACTTCAACTAGCCAAAAAACAAAACAAAAAAATTAGGCTATTTTAATGCGCTGTATCATATTCAAACCCAAATGAAACTACAAGTTTGCAATGTCGTCAGTTAAGTCATGAAGTTACGTAAATGCCTATTAAAGCTGCCTTAAATCTGTGCATGTAAGTATTTATTATTTATGAGTCACATTTAAAGCAGTGTCAGATCTGTGTGAAGTTCAACAGTGGCAGCTTTTGAAGTAGCATTCAAAATAGCCTAATAACCAGCTGCTGTGATGTCTGTTAATCAAAGAACAAAATTAAAAAGAGGAAATCAATAACTTCTGTGGTTTTAAGCTTTATCTTTATTTAATGTAGAATGTAGTGTTTGATAACTTTATTAAATTAGGCTATATTTTCTTGCTGAATATGACATTTATTATAATGGGTTTATGTGAAGATTGTTTTAAGTTCACTTAAATTAACTTTACAGTCTAATTAATGTTAAATTGATAGTATAATGTTAGCTATAGTACCTGGTTAAATTATTGCAATATAAAAGTATAATTAAAAACTTTAATGTTAGGTGGGATTAATCGTGATTAATTTCAGAAAAAAATGTGTGATTAATTAGTTAAAAAAAAATTTAATCGATTGGTAGCACTAATATATATTACAATAAAAACAAAGCTACTTCTAAAGCTACTGTTTGTAATAACTGTTCAATATATATTATATGATAATTGCAATAACTTACTTTATTAAGTGGCCTAATCAGTTTCTTCTTTCGACTCAGCTCTGTGTGGGTTAATGTTTGTGTTTCTGACCGTGCACACACACACACACACACACACACACACACACACACACACACACACAAAAACTCTCTGTCAGATCTGTCAAATGAATGAGCTTTCATCGATTGCTTCCAAGTAAATAGATGGGGTCAAAGGTCACATTGATCAGGATGGTTTGTGTGTGTATTGATAAGATCAGCTGCTGATCACTATCACCTCTGATCAGAGGCTCGTACAAGTATCAGTCCGCTGCCGCAGCTGTTCCTCTCTTTAGCTGAACAGAAGCAGAAGAGAACGAAGCAGGATAGATTTTTTATACAGGTGTAAATAAGGGAGTGCAGAGTTGCTCAGCAGAAGCTTTTAAAAGCCTGTAAAGGTCAGTGAGGCTGACTCACAGCCTGACAGTTTGAATGCTCTGCATCTAAACATCACATCACCCGTGACCCCCATAAAGTGCTGTTATTTCTGCGTATGCGCTGTGCATTCTGTGAAATGTCTGTTTATCAGCCCCCTCCCTCTGATTGGTCCTGTGTAAATAAGAGGGAGCTTTTTGTGTGTTCGTGTTTGTGTTGCTCTCTCCGTCTCTGGCCCTCTTTTTAGATAAGGAACAAACAATACGTGTTTGTTTTTCTCACTCGATAAGAAGCAGAAGATTATTTTTGCTTGTGTGAGGGAACGTGTGCATAAACATAAGTATCTCTCATGTCCGGTACATCAGAAGACAAAGACTAGAGAATCTGTGTGCCTCTTCATTTCTCTTATTGTAGATAAGCACTATAGGATGCGTTTTATATGCGTGGGGTAAGTCGGCTACTTTTAACTTGCGTTGTTTTCTGTTCAAGGAGAAATAAGAGAGAAATAAACAAAAAATAATAACAGCGAATGGGGGTCGAGATTTTTAAGCCCAAAAAGCGCATCCATCGATCTGAAAGATAAAGGTCATGGGGTAATTTTCATTTTTGGGCGGACTATGCCTTTAATTGGTTTTAATGGTTTGATGCATTGGAAATTCATCAATATGTTTGATATATGTTTTTAGACCTGGACAAATATGCTTCGATATAGATATGCATCTAGAGAATTTTCTGTTAAAAAAATCCTTTCACCCTAAAAATTTCATTATTTTTCATCCCTCAGTCTAGTGCTGTATGATTATTTAAATGTGGACATGTGAACACAGTAGTAGTTTCCATCCACATATTTTTATGTGTGTTTCAGGACATCATAAAAAAACGTTATGGAATAAAATTTTAAAATGTGCATGAACGAAGTGCTCAATTGAGGTTGATCTTTTTTTTTTTTTACTCTGATAAGAAAATATGCACAAAATAAATGTGGTAGAAAACGTTTTACTGAATAAATTCCTGAATGTAAGGTCATGTGACTGTCTCAACACATGATAAACCAGCGGACCAGTCTCACTGCTCACCTTCTCAAATGTTGTTGTAGTCTTTCTGAAATGCCTGAGCCAAAGTCTGTCATTAAAATGATTTGGCATAATTACCTCCCAGAACTGTCTGACACGATTGCGTTCCCACACATCAGGCATTCACCTCAGAATACAAGATTACACAACAGCGTTTGTTATTGCATTTCATCTACGCACTCTAAGCACGAATAATTTATTATGTGAGAGAAAAAAGCTAGGGTGGCTTCCCCGATTGCAGCAATCCATTTTTATTATTGATCATTTGCACCAGTTTCCCAGGAAGCAACAGTTTAGTTCTCTTGAACACATAGAATAGAAACTGTGCTTTATTTGGAAATGTTTATGCTTCCAAATTTTCACTTCAGTTTGCCACTTTGGGTAGAAACATAGCTAGTGACACATCTGTCCCATCTTACCCCGCTTTGTCTTTGTTTGTAGATAAAGAACCAAAGACGTGTCCTAACTGCGGCTCTCAGTTCCTGAATCAGACAGTGCTGGACACACACCTGCAGCGCTGCACAGGGGAGGACACGGGCCGCCGCAGATATAAAGGTCAGGGAAGAGGCAAGGTGGGAGGTCAGCTGGAGTGCGATATGTGCGGCCACCGCTGCGTGACTCAGGATGGTCTTGACCTGCATCGCCTCTCCCACACGGGACAGACGCCCCTGCGGTGCCCGCTCACCCCCTGCAGACGCCGCTTCGCCTCCAGCGCTGCTCTAGGGGAGCATCTCGTGGCCCACTGCTGTGGGGCATTAGGCAAAAGAAACGCCCCACGCCGATTCACCTGTGAGTTCTGCGGGAAGGAGTTTGCCTACGCGTCCACCTTCACCGTTCACATGAGGACACACACCAACGAGAGACCCTTTGAGGTATGTTTCTTTTTTCAGGAAAGAGAGATCCTGAATGGTTCAAATATGTACTGGTTCCAGAGTGAAATAGTATTGTAATATTTTATTTAGTTTTTGTTTATTCAGAAAGACACGTTACATTGATCAAAAGGGACAAAATAATTCTATTATAAATAAATGACGTTATTTTGAATTTTGTTTTTATTAAAGAATCATGAAAAAATTATAAAATTTCTACATAAATATCAGCAGCGCAATTACCTTCAACATTAACAGCAATAAGAAATCAATATTACAATGGTTTGTGAAGCATCATGTGAAATTGAAGTAATGGCTGCTAAAAAGAATTGCTTTGAAAAAATAACTTTTTAAAATGATTTTAAAATTTGTAGTAGCAGTTTACAATATTTGTGATCAAATAATGCAGCTTTGGAGAGCATAAGAATAATGCATTAACATTTAAGAATTTGAAACAATCAGTGGAATTGATTTGTCAACAAAATTTCTAAATCTATTAAAATAGTACTTAAAATATATTTTATACTTATTTATTAGTGACTTTTTAAAAGTTTCCATGTTGTAAATTCTTCATGCTTCATTCCTCAGACTTTATTATAATATATTTAATTATTTATTTTTTGGTGATAAATCTTTATTGTCTTTTAGATATAAATAAAATAACATCATGAGAACAAACAACCAAGGAATAAGGAATAACAGACATATTGCGAATAATTTAACAGTCGGAAAAGAAAGAAATAGAGAAAATAAACAAACAAAATAAATAATAAAATAAGCAAAAAGAAGAGAATGAAAAAAATTTATAAAATAAATCTAAATAAACAAATAATGGAAGGGTTACATTACATATCCATTCTTTTATAATCCAATAAGGTGGACTTTAGAGACTTTACTACTGTCGCAAACTATTACTTTGACAAAATTTTTTAAATGGAATTTTTAAATGAAATCATTTAACATTTGCATATTTTTCATCTTCTCTCCATTATCATTTGAAAAATCAGAAATTCTTTCATTAACAAATGAGTAATGATTCTTTTTCACACATTCACTTCCTCCCTCTGTTTCAGTGCTCTCATTGCGGGAAGCGTTTCCGGCAGCTTCCGCACCTGCAGGATCACGAGCGCATCCATAGCGGCGAGCGTCCGTTCACCTGCTGGGTGTGCGGTAAAAGCTTCAGCGTAGCAGCGAGGTTAACGGAGCACGCCCGAGTGCATAGCGGCGAGCGGCCGTACATCTGCCCTCGGTGTCCCACCGCCTTCCGCTCACGACCCAACCTCGACAAACACATGCGTCTGCACGCCAACGACCCCATGGATCCTTCCGCGCAGAACGCAGATGATGACGCAGCGGTGCAGACCATCCTCTTAGTACAGGAGTCTGCTTCATCCTCACCGTCCTCCTCCTCATCCGCCATGCCTGTGGTCCAGGAGGGCATGCTGGTGGCAGAGGAAGGCAGCTCCTCTGTGGTCTTCCTGCACCCCAACCTTACCATGCCCACCATCACTATGCCAACTATAAATGTTCCCAACATCTCTGTAGTGGCAGGTCAGGATGTTCCTCACACTATTGAGGTTATCTTGGAGGAGACCGTGTAAAGATGAAGTCAGATGAATGCAAAGGGGACATGGGGTGGGGGGTGAACATGAAGAATTTTTTTATTTTTTTTGTTTTGAAAGAAAGAAAAAGGCAGATTCAGCAATAGGTAAAACAATAGGTCAGGGCTTAACAAGAAAGTTTATGTGTGGATTTCTATGAGATGCCTCGTTGACTAGGACATATTTTGCTTTTGCAATATAGAAATACAACAACTCAGCATCTTTACCCTGGAGAAAATAAAATCACAAAGGTTTTTGCATATGAACGGCAAGACTGTAATTACGCTTTGATTTTATCTTATGGTTTGAGTGTTTTATCTGCCTTTAATACAAAAAGTGGACCATAATTTGTGGTGTTTAATTTTAATAAAAGCTGGAGTGTGTTGGGGTCTGTTACTGTTTCATTTATAAAGAGATTTTGACTTTAGCAAACTGGAATGAAGTCGCTGATGAAGTAGAAATGTTCTTGTCAACTCACTGATGACTGCACATGAAGCTTTGGCCACTCAGGGAAAAATAATTTTTGCTGATCATTTCGAATGAATTAAAGGTGCCATGTCAGAATTTTGTAATCATTTAATTTTTTTCTACATCAGGATTATTAGTATTCTTGCACTTCAAACACTTCTCAGAATGGCCATTCCCATGTTAAAAAGAATTGTACTGAATGTGCTCTTGTAGTGTACTTTAAATCTTATAGGTATATTTTTCCTTCAGTACTTGCAGATAGTATAAAAGGCCACTTAAATGTACTTAAAGAGAGTACATTTTCATGACTGTTTCTAAACACACATCTTTGTCAAATTTCAAATTACAAATGTAAAAGTACATTTAAATAGTTGTATTAATATTTTGTCTTTTTACCAGCATACTAAAGCACAATTAAAGCACTTGATTGTTTTTAAATTTCATTTAAAGTTAATATATTTTAAGTGTAGCCTACTAATTGTAACTTAATAACATATCTAAATACTTGAAATAAATGTTTCAATAAAAATTAAAGCTTGTTTTATTTTGCCAAAATGCTTATCAAAACATTAAGCAATACATTTTGTTCATATTTCAAAGAGAGTAGAAGTAATTATGAAATTACAAATGAAGAAATTGCTTAAAGTTATACTTGAGTGGGTTGGCTAATTGCATTTGATATACATTTAAACTATAATGCATATTCATTTAATTATAAATGGCATGCAATTAATTGTCTGAAAACATCACACTTGCTGTAAGCTTGTGTCTGTCGATCATTTTGCGCGTTTACAGCTGGCCGTCCACATATGGAACCGGAAGCTTAGCGTGTGACGGATGAACTTGAATTGGCGAATTATGTTCGAATTCTTCTACAATTTTAAAAGTAACAGTTAAATAAAGAGGCCAAAAACACACAAACAAGACTGTGAGTATTGCTAAAGCTTTTCAACATTTGAGGTAGCTGAGAGACACGTGAAAACGGATGGTGTTTCTGTTGTGCTTCTGCTTTACAGGTAAAGATAATACGGGGTTACATTCAAAGCGCGTGGTTGGTGAAAAGCGTTTTAAACGTAAGTAATAGTAAGCTAATAATTTAGGTTTAATAATGTGGGTTTATTACTGGGGGTAGGATAGATAACGCTGCCCTGGGGTGCACAACACAAAGCAAAAACCAACTTAAAAATGACTGATGCACAACTTTAAGTGACTTAAAGTTATTTCTGTCATCAAACAGCAACAGAAGAGGCCTCAATAAAGCAGGGTTCATTAAAAAGCAGAATGTATTATAATAATAATAAAAATAGAAGAATAAGCAATTCTTCGGCCAGGTAATATATAGCTCATCATCCTAACTACAGGCCATTTATGGTTGCCGAGCAACATAGAGATATGGCGCACGGATGTATAATGTGCGGTCCCAGGTGTGCTGCTCCTGGAAAAAATGGTTAGATATTTGCAGAAAAGAGGCATAATTTGTCCAGCCTATTCGCCTCAGAACAGTGTGCTGAGAATCAGGCCTCTCTTTGTGCAAGCACAAATGAAACAACGTGAAAAAAAGTGGTTTAAATTTAAATTTTTCTGTTTTTTTTCTCTCGACGTTCACCAGCTCCCCAGAGCACAAACATAGTAAATGATCCTGCAGTTTTAGATGTAAGTGATGACTGCAGTGAAACCAACACTTTGGGCTTTTTAACTGCAAATCTCGTCATGAATTTTCACTAGTTGAATGAGGTTTGAGTTGAGCTCCATTACCTCAGCTCATTGAGAGATTGAGGCTAAGTAGAGCCATTACTGGAGCTCATAGCGTTTGCCTGCACTCGCTTCTTTGCTCCCTCAATTTACTCAGGGCCCCCTGAACTCCTCCCCCATACAGCTGCTGCATCATTATGATTAGTCCCATAAATGATAGACAGTGATATCGAAACAGCATTTCCCTTCCCTGCACTGAATTCCCAAATAACTGTTTGATAGATATCTTCCCCAGCTCATTAATTTACAGACTTTGTCTAGCAATTACTGCGTGACCTTCATGTAAATGGGCAATTTGGCAATTTAAGATGCACCAGCGGTCTTTTTTGCCATTGAACTGCTTTGGGGGACAAATAAATAAGATAATCAATTTATACAAAATGCTTTTGATTGAATCTACTTTCTGTTAACAGCACAGTTGGTAACACAGTTGTTTCTGAACCATGGAGAATGTAACTTAGAAGATGCTATCAAACCTAAAGGAATATTCCCAGATCTGTCCAACGGCATTTTCACGTAATGTTGATTACCACAAAAATTAATTTTGACAGATTTTATTTTATTAAAAACAAATCTACCATGGTGGGTGACTCAATAGCCAGTTTGACAGGATATGATTTATAAATCATTTCCTCCAACCAGGAGCCTCCAACATTACAAAAACAAAGCATAATGCCTATGCCTTTGTTCAAATAAAATTCATAAAACATTATTGAAAAAATACAATGAAATATTTTTACGGTATTTTAAACAATGATTGACTTGTAAAACTTAAAGTTTTAATTTTAATTCAGTTGTAAGTCTGAATCACATTAAATAATAAATATAAATCCAAGTAGTGATTTTCTGATATTTTTGTTTAGCTAGTAGTTTAGCAACTTCAGAAGGGCTGTTTCTGTAAACAAATCAGCTGGTGAGTGAAAAAATTAATTTCAGACTCTAAGGTGTAATTATTCTGTGTTTTCTCTGTAAAGTTATAGCTATCCACTTTGTTGCCATGATAACACCCTAAATGAAAAAAAGAGTAAGACTAAAATGACCATAAATAGTATGTTTCAGCAGAAGAGTTTTTGTAAGTGGTTAAAAAAATAGCTTCATATTTCTGCTTTTAAAAATACTGGCCCCATTCACTTCCATATGAGTGTCTCACCGTAACCTTGTGTTTTGTTAAAATTAAAGGCCAGTCATAATTATATTTTTATTAATTAACATTATGGCACAAATTCTGTTCATTGAGCCAAACCAGCATTAAACCTGGAATATTCTTTTAATGTTTGCTACCTAAATCTGATTTCCGAGAAGATCTAAGATGTTTTATCCGAGAAAATTACGTGAATCATGCAGTGAAGATGAACTGATAAAATATTATCAACAACAAACAAAAAACCGGGAAACAACAAGCTGTGTAATTTTCTCGGTCAATAAACCTTGAAGAATAAAACCACTTTGTTCGCCTTTATCCTTCGTACTTTTTATCTTGTAAATTCTATAAATATCCACCCATGAGTACAAGCCGTGAGGCTGCATATTCAGTGCTGAGCTGAAACCTGCTGACCTTACAATACACCAGTGAGTAAAGACTACGAGTGTCTGGTATAGACGGACCGCAAACATCTGACCCTGATTCTTCTACATCTGTTTGACTTGTTCAGTAAAAGACTTTGGTGCAATGAGATCCGTTTTGTGTTTAAATGATAAAGATATTTGGAAGATGATGCATATTTTTGTGGCGTGCGTGCTTATAAGTCCTCTCTTTCTCTGCGTCTGTCTCTTTGCTGAGGTAGCTGTACCTACTGTGACTTTGACAGAGTGTTCCCCCTTGTGTGTTGCCCCTCTGTGTATGTGTGTGTGCTATATCCGTACTGCAGCGCGTGTATGTGCGATGCTGCGGTATATATATTCATTAACAAAAGAGACCCATGAGCTTGTTTGTATATGGAAAAGAAGCTCTGGCCCTCATGGATTCCTCTGACCCTTCGTCTTTGTGTGTTTGAGAGCGAGAGAGAGGCTAAACGTGATGAATGAGGTGCGAATATGCTGATAGAGCTATCATACACCGGCTTTGGCGGTGCTGGGAAATGCTATATTATGCTCATGTGTGTTTTTGAAATGGCTACATGTATGCGCAGCCTCCTGTTGAAAGGTTTGTCATGCTTATCTGGTCTAGTCGGGTCTATTTCTCTCCTGTTCTCTTTCACACGCTCTCTCCGTCTGCCGGTCCTTCTCGTTACACTGCTATACCATCTCTCTCTCTCTCTCTCTTGCTCCCCCTCTTTCCCCCCATTTATTGTAGAGGCTGTGTGACTGGAATACTGAGTAGCTAATCATTATTCCACCAGTGAGGCACAGTGCACAGGCTGAATGTCAATTCTCTCTCTCTCTTTCCTTTTCCCATTCCCTCCTTCTCCCTATCCCACTTCCATTCCCTCATTCCTCTTCCCATTCACTCCATCATTCCTCTTCCTTTTCCTTTTCCGTCCGTGTCCCTCCTTCCCCTCCCATTCAGTCCCTCCTCTCTCTCTCTCTCTCTTTCTCTCAGCCTTGTACCCTTGGGTTTCTGCTTGTCTCTGTAAGAATAACAAGGGAATCTTATGGAAATGAGGGTTGTATTCAAGGATTTACCACCGGTTACAGGTATAGAACACGAGGCTTTGAAACGGCGTCATCCCAGCGCAAGATTTGTGTCTCGTGTCTCATTGGAGAGACTGCGTTCGGTTGCATCAAAAGGGGATTCTGTGCTGATGAGGCTGCAGAGCAGAGCAGAGGTGGAGAGACAGCTGTTGAATGCATATTTAGCCATTTCAGGGAAAGAGAGAGAGAGAGAGAGAGGAAAAGGGTTGGATGATTCTCCAGTGTGTAGACAAACAGGGCTGCAGTGAAGGGGACTCCTGCTTAACAACAGGTGCACATGACAACCCTTAAAGAGACAAAACACACGTGTTAAGCAGATGATTAAAAGTTAATTGTTAGGATTAGAACTGTCAATGTGCTAGTGGAATCTTACTGTCAGTGAATAACTTTTTTTAGTTTTTCCGTTTGTCAAAAAAAAAAAAAAAAAAAANAAACTTTTTTTAGTTTTTCCGTTTGTCAAAAAAAAAAAAAATAAATAAATTTTTTTTTTTTTACGAATGTTAACATTAATGAACACTGTAACAAATATATAACATAATATAATATAGTATCTTAAGTTTTGTGTTTAGTAAAAGAAATTGTTAGTTTTAAATGCATTTTAGAACACGTATAACCTGTTGGGTTTCTATCTCTGTGTTAGTTTGTCAACTTGTTCTGTGTATTCAAATGCTTTAAATAAATAGTGCATGTGTAGTTTGAGTTGGCATTGTGACATTTGCTATCTGGCATGTGCTGCTGCGTCAAGGCACGCAAAGTGTTTTATGTTTTTGATGGTTTTCTATACTTATTTGAACACTTGTCTGAGAAGCTTGTGATCTCACTGATGCTGGCTGATATTTGTCTTTGAAAGAGGAGGAGGAGGAGAGAGAAGGAGAAAAGGGGTGTTGAAAGGAGCAGCGAGAGAAGGAGTGAGAGCTGATTGGATTGGAGGGAGAGCAGAGGAGGTATGGGGATACAATGAGCTGAGAGAGAGAGAGAGAGAGCGCATATGAGGAAGGGAGGGGGTTTGGAGTCAGAGTGAATGCAGCTTACACTGCTGTGCTTTGGAATTACAGCTATGAACATTGTCAGGGACTTGAAAAAGAAAGGAAAGCAAAGGAGAAAAAGGACAGAGGGTGGAAGAGAAACATTACAGAGCCTCTTGATGCTCGACGCTGAAGAGTGTGTGTGAGAAGACAGAAGGAAAAGAGGAGGCGCACCGGAGGAGCTTCACACGATCCTCTCATCTTCAGTTCCTGAGCAGATCGGCCTGTTGTCCCCCATCACTGGGGTCGTCATTGGAACTGCGTCTCACCGTGTGTATCTGTGTGCATGTTTGTGTCACAGCTTATTGCATTATGACCGTTTCATTCACAGCTCATAAAGCACAACTACGGTGTTGTGGTGGCTTGCTTTTGAAACACTGAGTGAAAGAGTATGTCATGCCGCTCGCTGACTGACTGTGTGTGTGTGTGTGTGTGTGTGTTGCCGGCGTGTGATTGGTATTCTGTAGACAGTGTGCAGTGCTCCAAAGAGGCTCTGCTCAGAATGGCTCCACAGAGCAGGGATTGTGTTAACCTGAGGAGGACCACTCTCACACAGGGGTGAGTTTTCAACAGCCTCTCACGCTCTCTCTAGCCCTCTGGTTTTTCTCTAGATCTCTCTGAAGTCCTCTCTTTTTGCTTCATCTCCCTGTCATAGATGTCCTCTGGCATCACTCTTGATGAATTTCTCATTTGCTGTTTCGTTAAATCTTAGTGCACCGTTCAGATTTTCTCCCCTCTTCCCCATTTCCAGATCTCCCTATTTTTTATTCTTCCTCCATCCTCTAGTCTGAGTCAGAGAGAGCTGGCTGTCTTCTTCTACTTGCACATTTTAAAGAAATTCATTTTGCTTGCTCCTCTACTCTCCTCTACTATACTGATTCTGTCTTCATTTGTACACTGGGAATAATCATTTTCTTAATCAGCCTGTTGCCTGGGTTTCTAGGAAAGAGATTCAAACCAAGATGTGTTTAAATATTTTAGTTGTTTTCTTAAATAATACAAAATCTGTTTTTAGAGAACATTTCTTGAAGTAGATTTCTTTACCCCTTTGGCATTTTGGTTTTTCTTGTTTAAAACATAAATTTCAATAAATGTTGTAGATTTATACTTAAAACAACGTCAAATAAATGCCCAAAAGAGAAATATTTTAAACATAAATCATAAGTGTAATATGCTCTTAATGTGTGTTCTTGTTTTATATCTAAACATTCTTAAAACAATATTAATTTTATTTTACAACCCGAATTCCGGAAATGTTGCGACATTTGTTTTTTTTTATTTGAATAAAATTAAAACCAAAAGACTTTCAAATGAGCATGAGCCAATATTTAATTCACAATAGAACACATATAACATAACAAATGTACAGAGAAATTTTACACTTTTATCCACTAAATGAGCTCATTTCAAATTTGATGCCTGCTACAGGTCTCAAAAAAGTTGGCACATGGGAAACAAAGAGCTGGAAAAGCAAGAAATTTTGAAAAGATTCAGCTGGGAGAACATCTAGCAACTAATTAAGTTAATTGACATCAGGTCTGTAACATGATTAGCTATAAAAGGCATGGATTAGTCTCTCAGAAGTAAAGATGGGCAGAGGCTCCCCAATCTGTTAAAGAGTGCATAAAAAGATTGTGGAATACATTAAAAACAATGTTCCTCAATGTTAAATTGCAAAGGCTTTGCAAATCTCATCATCTACA
>SCHK01401620.1:0-13352 GCA_004124795.1 Poropuntius huangchuchieni | reverse complement strand
AAACAGGAAGAAGACTTACTTCTGCGTGTACACATGAACAACACCATCCACCATCTTGCAAGTGTAGCCCAAACCTGGGGGCATGCTGGCAGGGTCTAGCACCTCATAGGGGTGGGTTTCTGACACAGGTGGGTGGACCGTCGCATCTATGGAGAACATATGATATAAGCGAGAGAAGTATACTCAGTCGTCCTGTTTTCTGAATATTGATCACCAAAAAAACAAAAAAACAACACTTATATGACAAAGTTTAGTGTCTGCAAGATTTTTTTATGCTTTTGAAAAAAAAAGTGTCTTATCCTCACCAATCCTGCATTTATTTGACCAAAAATACAGTAAAACCAGTTATATTGTGAAATATTATTACAATTCGATATAACTGTTTTCTATTAATTTAACAAATTAATTTGAAATATCTCACTTAAAGAAAAACTCTTTCATAAATTGGGTATCGCTACAGTATTTTCCCATGAACCCATCAAGCAGGGCTTGGGCTGACGTCAAAAATGCATTTAACTTTTTTTTTTGTGACTACTGCTTTAATGAGCAGAAGTGCTGTGGTTTAACTGATCATTTGTGGTTCATAAACAGATGCTGAATCTGCAAACAAAGCACCTGCTTTCAGTTCTTTGTTCAGTTAACAGTTCAGTTCTATGAAATCATTCTGCTGAAAATTATTCTGCTCTCCTAAATGCAGATCAATCCAGTGTGTCTCTATTTAAACAATCTTAAACTTTCCATTTATGTACATTTTGGCTATTAGATCCTGATTCTTGGATGTAAATCATCAATCCTCAGAATACATCCTTCAGAAAACTCTGATTCAACCCACTTGCAGATACAGAGGACTCCGGCATCTCCTCAAAGGTGCTGAGGTCCAGAGGTCGGCCACCCAGCTCCTCCTGCAGGTAACGCGCTGTGGTCCTGCAGAAGCTCTGCATGGACAGAGAGATGTACTTCTCTCTGATAAACAGAGCTTTGACCACACATTTAGCAGCATCCAGTAGGTCAGTGAATGGAACCTAGGGGTGTGTGAGAAGAGAAGACTCACTCAAACATTGTCTGTCTGCCCGTCCATTTATCAGAGGTGGGGATTTTTCAGTGACCCCTTTCTGCAGGTCAGTGTTTCATTCACTCAAATGATTTGTTCAACAATACTGATTCATCCAGTTAGGAAACAAGTTTATTTACTATATTGTATATTGAATATTTACTGAACTCATTTAAAAATAATATCACGTTTGTAATTGTATTGTTGTTCTGAATATCAGTTGATCTTTTGAACACATCTTCTACATCTTTCTAACCTTTCTCAGGAGACAGTTTTACAGTATAGTAGCTGTAGCAGAAGTCCATTTCTCTTCCAGATCGACAGTATTTTGGGTGAAAACAAATGTAAAAAGCTGTTCTAAATGTTTTATTTATTTATTTTTTCCTATAAATATTCTGTATTTTTCTCTTTCAGCTCCTCTTTTTCTTACGAAAACCCTTCAGCTGTGTTGCTGTCACCTCATGTATCCCTCAAGAGTTTGTGTATTTGTGTGTGTGGATGTGTGAAACTTGGTTCTCCCTCAGGAGTTTATGTAATGTCTGTAGTGTCCACTTCAGTTCTGTCAACAACATCTTGTTTTTGTATAACACAAAACAGAAGAGTGAAAAACAGAGTTGTTGCTACCCCACATTTCTCCTCTCCAGAGATGGCGACTCTCTGATACTCCCTCTCAGGGACGAGCTCTCTCTCGGGATAGAGTTCTTTGGGCGCCTGGCTTTGTTCTTTCATATACCTGAGAAAGAGTAAAGGTACAGCATGCTGATACTAGTTATAAAAACACTGGGGCTCACATAAATGATCTTAAAGACACTCACTCCAGATCTGCCGCACTGTCAGTTTTCATGAAGTCCTGTTTGGCTCGCAGCAGGATATCAGGCTCAAACCTCAAGAGAAACGGCATTTAATTAACTCACTGTGGGTCAAAGGTCTCATATGCATACAGAGCAGCGAATGTTGGACTAATATTGGCACATGAAGTGATGAGTTAATTTTTTTATTACACGTTCCCAGCTGAAAAGACTAGTACAATACAATCTTTTTTAACCTTTTACTTTTTTTACTGTCACTTTTGATTCATTTAATGTGTCCTTGCTAAATAAAAGTAATAATTTCTTTAAAAAATATATATCTAAAAATCTTACTGGCCACTAATTTTTGAATGGTAGTGTAGGTTAACAGGATAGTTCACCCTAAAATGAAAATTACCTTATGATTTACTCACCCTCAAGCCATCCTGGGAATGACGAATACAATTAGAGTCATATTAAAAATCTCCTGGGTCTTTCAAGCTTTATAATTGGCAGTGAATGGCTGTTGAGATTTTGAAGCAAAACAAAGTGCATCCATCCATCATAAAGACTTCACAACATCACAAGAAGACTGGTTTTCCTTTGCTGTAAACAAAACTTGGTTCTAGCATATTCTCACTGGAGCTTCCACTACACCTACGACATCCTCTGAAACTATATTCTCTTGTGAACATGTGTACATGTAAACATGTGATATTTGGAATTGATGGGAACATGTATTATTTTTCTTACAAAAGTGCACTGATTCACTTCAGAAGGCCTGGAGTACTTTTTATAATGGATGAATGCACTTTATTGAACTTCAAAAAACAGCCATTCACTGCCATTATGAAGCTAGGAACAGCCAAGATATTTTTGATATAACTCTGATTGTATTTGTCCGAAAGAAGAAAGTCAAATACACCTAGGATGGTTTGAGGGTGAGTAAATCATGGGGTAATTTTTCATTTTTGGGTGAACTATCCCTTTAACTAGCAAGTGTACACTGACTAGCTTTACTAGGATTTAGCTTTATGTTGACATTAAAAGTTTGTTGGCCATCTGGCTTTAGGAACAGAGAATTTGGGGTTAAGAAAACTGTGGAATTTTAGGTTACAAAGCTTGTGTAATGTAAGCACTACAGCTACTGTCAATGGTCGAGTTTCATGATGAATGATGGGATGTAGTACTTGATATCCTGGCTGATTTGCCGCTCCAGTCGTTGCCGCCTCTCCTCCAGCTGCTCAATAGGGCTCTCCTCAGGGAACTCATATGGAGCGCTCCGCATCTCACTCTCCGCCAGGCTGCGGGAGAACAGCTCCTAAACGCACACAATTAAGCACACATTTACATAACAGCAGAAACAAAACACAAAAATGCATGCGAGCATCGTGATTATTGTGATTGCTGCTTTGTTTACCTCTGCAATCTCTTTGTATTTGCCATCCATGGATGTACGCAGGTCAATGTGGCCGTGCTTGGTTACAGGGTTGCCAGGCAAAGAATACTGGGATGTGAGGAGGTGTCGGCCAACACGGAGATCTACTAGGAAAATAATGAGAAAGAGATCTTTATACTTCAACAGAGATGGCATGCCTGGTTTTCAATTTTAAAACATTTTGATTTCGCAGAAGAGAACATGGAGAAAACATTTGAGGAAAAACGGCAATACAGTGGGATCCATTTTATTTAGCCTTGTTTTTCTGCTGTCCAGAGAAAGGCAGGGTCAGAAAGCTACTGAAGATCCACAACTGTTTGTCTCACAAAACAATGGAGCATTTAGGTGGGAGGACATTACTTTGTATGTGAGTGTGTGTTGGCCTCAGCCTTGGTATGCCCACTTAACTTGTGGGCAATTATAAACCAAATACTTCTAGTGCCCACTCAAATTATAGCATTTCTAAACTGCAAAAGTCACTGCAATCAATATCCAAACATCTTTAAAACAAGATCAATTTACTTGAAGCAAAATATAAGACATTAAGAATTAGATATTAACATGCTTACATGTTAAAAATGAATTTAAGCATAAATAATTAAGATAACATTTTAACTAAGGATCAAAGACCAAAATATTATCTTTTTTCCCAGTATAGCACAAGCTAAAGTATGATTAAATATGATTTTATTTTCATATTCAAAGTTATATCACAATATTGTGCTTCACAAACAAACGCTTTCAAACACTTTCACTTTACTGTGAGTGAAGCTTGACCCTACTGCTCGAGTTCAATAGTTCTCGTGAGCGATATCAATCTTCCTAAACTCTGATGCTTGATCAAATATTCATAAGCCTGATGAATAATTAAGCAGCCAAGTCTAGCCCCTGCACTGCAGAGAACTGGACATCTCGTCCCACCGTGAAAGCACACAAGAAACGGGCCGAGTATAGATGGATTCCCATAGTTACAGCCATCAGCAGAATTTCAAAAATAGTTTGCAATACTAATGCAGATAAAGTACTGTAGCAGCACTTCAGAGCAAGCTACTAGTCTGCGAGCTACAGTAGATCTGCAGTAGTCACAATACAGATAACGGCTGTTTTCTGGACCTGAATTCATCCTGAGATCATGTGATGAGCTCAGCAGTTGGTATATTGACATATTCATCACTGTTTTACTAAGAGCTGAAACTTCCTATTTTAAGCCTGAGAGAAATCCATCATGATGAACATAAGGGTTTTTCTGTCTATGGAGATGCTTTTTATTGTAGCAGCATAATCACTCATAGTTTAAATCCCTGTATAATTATTAATCTGTATAAATGTATGTGCTTGTTAATCGCTGATATTTTGATCTCCTGGTTTTACAGCTTTACACTTAATGAATTACTCATATAAATTAAACCAAATGACTTCCTCAACACTGGATTGTATAGACACTGCACTACATTAAAATCAATTGTATTTAGCAAAACAATACCTTAACCTACTTAAATAAAACAGTTCAAATAAATTCGATCAAGAAGCAAAACATAAATGTGACTGAGATATTAAGAAATTCAGAATAGTAAAACAGTTTGATATGGAAGATTATTTTCTAGTTTTTATTTATTTATTTTCTAGCATTTATGCCTAAAAACATGAAAAATTGTTAAACTTTATTCAAGATTCTCTCAAGTATTATTATACATAAATTTAGCTTTTTAGGTACAAATCCATCCAAACATTTGGGGTCAGAAAGTTTTTTTTTTAAAGAAATTTATCAAAAGTGACAGTAAGCAGCACAACTGTTTTCAACAATTAATAATAATAATGTTTCTTAAGCATCAAATCAGCCTATTAGAATGATTTCTGAAGGATCATGTGACACTGAAGACTGCTGAACAGCCGTACTGTTTTTACTTTATTTTTGATCGAATAAATACAGCCTTGGTGAGCATGAGAGGCTTCATTCAAAAACATTTGAAAATTCTACCAATCCCAAACTTCTAAACTGTGTAAATTGATAAGGTTTTACAGTTAAATTAAATAAAAAATTCAGAAAATTTGACATACAGTATCATATTTAAAAAAAAAAATTAAAAAAAAATAAAAAATGGACTAATTTGCATCAAATGCGCAGTGACACAATAAACATGGTTTAACTGAGTAGATAAAACATTGGTTGGCTTGCTAAATACAGCAGATTTTGAGGATACAATGCTTTCTCAATAAACAAACTTGAGTCACTGTCATCCCCTAAAGGACTGACGCCTGTTGTTTTTCTAGAGCTTTACCATGATTCCTATTCATAACCTCAATAACAACCACTTTTCTTATAACAATGTCATTTGACGTAATGCACGCATTCTCCCACGGAAAGTAGGAATCGCCATCCGCCTGCTTAGACTCAAGTACTAATTACGAACCGCTGCCATGTAATTATCCACAGCGCTCAAACACAAACGAGAGTAGCAGAACTGAATAATTTAAAGTTTGGTATCAGCGGATGTGGCCCGTAGCTGCCTGAATGGAGTCATGTTATACTAACACTCATTCTACTGCAGTTTACATAATGCTTTATAAGACCCTGCTTATTGTTTTACTGTTCTGCCAAAGTAAATGTGCAATATACTTATCAGTGAATTTATTGAAGGTTCTTTAATTAACGACAGGATTGTCTAGGAGATGAACTCGTTGTTCAAATCTGTGTGGCCTTTTCACAGGCCCAGATGGGTTGACTAATTATGACAATGACAGTTCATTAGCACACAACATAGATAGACACAGCATGAGATGCACGCACAACCTCAAACACTCATAATCACGCTCTGTTTTCACACTTCTCTTTTACCTCCACACGATCACGGCCTACACATTTTACACTTAAATGAAAGCTAAAGCATAAAAAAAAGAGTATAGCAAGAGATTTTGTCAGGATTTTTGATGTGCATGTGTGTGTATAGAAAAATGCAAAGCCAGAAGTGGAGACTGATATATCCACTGGCTTATGTATAATCTTTTCATGTGTGGTATTTTGGTAGTTTCATGCTTGTTACATAACCACCATCCCCTTCGTACATGCACAGGATCACTACATAAACAGCAAAGCAGAAAAACACTCAAAACCGATAAGAGTGGCTAACCTCTTCTGGGTACGGATGAGCTTCAACCATGCAATTACAAAACACAGGTAATGGAGTTATTGATTCTGATGGTAAACATTCTAGAATGTGGGTCTATAAATGTCACATATTTATGAACGGGAGAGGAGAATAATCAGTGTAGTGAGATACAGAGCTGAGAGATAAGAGCAACACTAGAATGACCACTGCCCTATATGACACAGGAGATGAGGTCAAAGATCAGACCGACTGATAGGACCGAAAGTTAGACACTATCCTGCTCAACAACAAATTTTCATTTGAATGTTGTGTAATATTTGTGTATTTATCTGCTTCACATATGTTATTTTAACATTAATTACACTTTAATTAATTTTTAGGTACATTTTATTTGAATTAATTCTGCTTTCTATCAAATATCAAGTACGTACACTACAGTTCTAAAGTTTTTTTTAAAGAAATTATTACTGTTATTCAGCAAGAATGCATTTAATTGATCAAAAAGACATTTAAGATGTCACTAACAGATTTCTATTTCACATAAATACTGTTCTTTTGAACTTTCTATGCAACAAAGAATCCTGAAAAAGATACACAAAAATAATAAGCAGCTCAACAGTTTTCACCAGCAAGTCAGCATATGAGACTGATTTCTGAAGGATCGTGTGTAATATATTTCACAATATTACTCTTTTTACTGTATATTTTATCAAATAAATGCGGTCTTGGTGAGCATAAGAGGCTTCTTTCAAAAACATTGTAAAAAATATTATTAACAGTAGTGTATATGTACAGTATTTAGGATTACTATAAAAGTTCAAATTATGAAACATCTCATATGTTCCATAAATGCAGAAGTAGGCTATACAAACAGCATTGGGGAAGCTGAGGGATGTCTTGCATAACAATGCCTAATATGTGATCTAAATTTATATTAGTAGCTGGTTCTAATGCAAACAGTGACATACTTCATGGAATCCTGAGCAAAACCGAGCTACACTGAGGATTACAGTTACCTCACTAACTCCAATCAGGGCCAGGCACTGTCGCTATGGCAACCTAATGTTGCATCCCTTTGTTCACTCACTTAACACCTGACATGACCCTACAAGATAGGTGTAAATTAAACTGGAGCTGGCAGAGAAGATAAAAATATGAAACACATTCAAGGTTTATGTGAAATCACATGACTACAACTATATGCAGTATTCCATTTAGAATAATAAATTCCTCTCCATGTGTTTTGCTGTGTTTTCTGGATTCTAACTGGTCATCCTAAACCAAGCTTGGCAGCTGGTTTTCTGATCGCTCCCAAGATGATCCACCAATGCGGACCTATTAGAAACCAAAACATATCGACCAGCTTAAACTGGATTTCCCAGTAGGGTTTGGAGGCCTCATAGCCTCTTTTCCCTTAAACAGACACAATCTCATACACAGAACACATCCAAGCAGCATCCTTCTCTACTACTACTTTAACTGTCCACTTAATCTGTCATCTGTGAAACACAACGCTGACCACAACACCTTCGAAACAGGACAATACTGAGGACAATCAATACATCCACACACCATCTTTTAGCTACACACACACACACACACACAAGTCCATGACTCCCAAGGGAAAAACATGAGCTGACAGCAACACAGCTGAGAGCTTAAGAGATGGAGAGACACAGAATGAAAAGACATCTCAGGAAATAAACATCTCAGATGAAAGGACACGTGCAAACTACTGCTGGAAATCTCCCAAAACAGGTCAGAAAAGACAGACAGAATAAAAGAAATAACATGTAGCAAACACAAAGCTACAATTTCTAAACCAACACACGTCTCCAGCAAAGCATGCCTGTCATTCATTCACTCACTCACTCACTCACACACATTGTCTTGTGATTCAATCTGTCCCACATACATACAGTAAACACAGCTGATGCAGCCGAAGCATCCACTCTCCCCTCCCTCCTCTTCCTGGTTCCTGCCAGCTGTCTGGGCTAGCCACTGTCATCCCCCTCTCATTTAAATATCCCTGACACATGGCTGGACCGTACCACCTGGTCTTCAGGGGCAGGGGAGCTCAACAGCATCACTGCTGTCTCTGTGACAGAGTGGGCTAGACGGTGTCTCTCTACACCCCCCTGTCCTTCACCTCCATGACGCGTCAGACTGCAGTGCATGCGAAAACGCTGGAGGATGTTTTGAGAAAGGGACAGAGAAAGAGAGACTCCCTTGGAAGCCGAAATAGAGGTCATCGCATCTTTTTTGTCAACAGAAGAAGCTAGTATTGGACGACAAGACTTATAGAAGATCTGGCCCATTTGAACAGTCATAAAACATAATGGGTTTGTCATTATACTGGAGCTGTCACCAAAACATCACTGTCACTGTGGATGAAGTGTGTAATCTGCTTCGTCGCTTAAACCCATAGAAACCCATATAGAGTGTAAATGATTCTGCTCTTGTATCCAGAGGGGTTGAGAGGCGTTTCTGATCATCTGAAGCTGTTTAATCAAGAGGGAACAATAGCATCCCTGAATCCTGCTCCTCTTTAAAAGGAAAAAGGCTTTGATGGAAACATCAGAGAGAGAAAAAGAGACAAAGATTGCACTGATGAGGTTTTTGTGAGCCTCTGGAGACCAACTGCTTTTTTTTTTTGTTCCCCTATGATCGAGGGCCTTTGTTTGGGGGAAATTAAATTAAATTAAATTAAAAATAAAATAAAACAAAATATAAAATAAATATCCACCTATTTATCTCTCTATATATAGCATCAGCTAGTTAAAAAATGAACTAACAACGAACAATACTTTTATATCAGTCTTAATTAGATTACTGTTAATGTCCAATATACACTAATGTTGATATACACAAAAGATGAACTAAAAAATGATGCATAAAATATTAAAGAGATAGTTCAGCTAAAAATGAAAATTCTGTCAACATTTACTCACCCTCCACTTGATCCAAACCTGTATGAATTTGGAAACAGATGAGAGTAGCGACTGACTTCCATACTATTTTTCTCCCCGTACTATGTAAGCTGATGGCTACCGTCAACTGTTTGGTTACAAACATTCTTCAAAATGTGTTCTTTTGTGTTCTACAGAGAAAGAAACTCAAACAGGTTTGAAACAAGAGGAAGGTGAATAAACAATGACAGAATTTTCATTTTTGAGTGGCCTTTCCCTTTATCAAATTATTGTAACACATTTCAAATATATATACTAAAGCCAATTTTACCCATTAGTTTCAATAGTTGCCACTTTTTTTTTTTTTTTTTGTTAAACCTTTTTTTTACTTTAAATTGTACAGTACATAAAAACACTCCAAGAAAACAAACAAAAGCAGGGGAAAATGCAAATTTAAAAGCTGGAGATACAGCAAATGAATATTGTATAGTAAGCATGAATTATGCTTGCTTGGAAAAATGTCTTGCTAGTTCCACCTAGTGGACAACAGCAAAACTGTTTGTTCTTTGGATTGCTCGATCATAGAAAAACTCATTATTTCAACTGACTTTTACTTCTACTGTTCTTGATTCTATCCATAAACACTTAAGTACATACTGTATACACCTACACATATTAAGAGTCTAACTACCCTTTTGTAAAAGCACAAGAGTCTTTAAGAAACCATAAACTTCCTACCTCATCGGTGAAGTCCCTGGGAATCTTGGGAAGTAAAGGGTTGGGTGGATTTGGAAAAAACAACTCTAAATAGTAGCAAAATGGTGGCTGAGGGGGAGGCAGTGAAAGGGCTCCTTTAAAGAATCCCTCCTCTTCCATACCACACTGAAGGCAAAGGGAGGTGCCACAGGGGTCAAAGTTTAAAGTGTAGCAACATGTTATGTGTGGTATACACAAGGCTGGAGGCTGAAACATGAACTATGAGCAGGTTATACCACTAAAATTCTCATCTTACCTCTCCAAAGAGGAGAGCAAATTGGTTGCACGCAAACATTTGTGCCTTTAAGAATAGTTAAGTAATCAGAGTCAATCAGGTCAGCCTTATCTTTTCCATCCTTAATGATCAGAGGAAAAAAAGTGAGAAGGTTATGAAACATTTTAGCGAACATAATGTAACACAGACAGGGTCCCAAGTGACATAACAGGAAGATCTCTGTGTACAGACCTCAAGTGACTCACGGCCAAAAACTCATCAGGTAGCGGTTATAAATATAATCAAAACAAACAGCAATATCATTGTACATTGACTGTTCGGCGGTTAAACAGAATGTTAGTCAAAGGTTATTCAAGGTATGTTATTAGAGCCTCTAAAATGTGAGGTAAATGCAAAGCTTTATTTTTCCATGATGCTGTAGTTCTGAAACCTGTAAGAATAAAAAAACCTATGGATGCACCAGAATTTTGGTTAATATGATAATGAATAATCATGCCTAGTAAATATTTTTACTACATATCAATCAGTATTTTGACTGATTACTTGAAGGTCCAAATGTAGTGGAATATATACACATATAAAAAATTATTGTAATAAAGAAACAAAATGGGACATTTATCCATGATTTTTTTTTTTTTACTGAGGTCTTTCTTTCAACTCATGTCATGTATTTGCACATTCAGAGTCCATTAACATGTCAAGAATGAGCCACAGTAAAAGCACACGCAGACTTTCAGTAATCAGACACTCAACTGCTGCTGAAACGCGAGAGGAATTTTAAATACTGCATGTTGTAGTGTCTCTAAAAACACTGTTTAAAGGACTTTTCATTTAAAGCAAAGCACTGGCTATAATTGATTGCTGCATGTGTGCGTTTGAGAGAGAAAGAGAACTGTTTTGTGCCTATTTGACTATAACTGTGGTTGTCTGGAACTGTGTGCTTTCAATTTTGCATAATTTTTTTTTAAGACAGCAGCAATATGCCACATGCCAAGCCTCTACGCTCATTTAATTTCTCCATCTCTGTGGCAAAGATGCTTTTTGATATTTCCTGCCTCAGCCTCCCGAAAGTCAAATGAGTCTGGTTTTGCACTCAGCCAGAGATAAATGCACTTTCCACAACACTGTTTCAGGTTTTAACCACAACATCAGAGGCACGAATGTCTAATGAATACATGCAACACCTAAGTAATGTGTTTGTGCTTCTAGCACTGGATAAAATCACAGTTTCTCTGCAAGAGAGAGGTGTGAAGTGGTTTTTGGATCAGATCTTATGTAAGCCTTACGCAATGCTGGCCTGACCACAGACAATGTGTTGCATGCATTTTATGGATGTGGTCTAGACCGTAACTGGTGCATGTTTGATTTGCCTCGTCTGGCTTTCTTGCAATTGAAGCAGGAACATTATCTGGATGAATTTATTCAGGAATTGAGGCATTGTGGTCACAAACACAATCAGCTAAGTACTGGCAATGTAATTATGCCTAAGAAAATGATGTGTAATACATAACTTCCTCTTTCTGCTCATCAGGGAAATATAAAATACAGATCCAGGAGCTATTATTCCATTTCAAAGAGAAAAACATTCATGTAAAGTATTAGTTTTAGCTCTGCTGGGACCCATAAGAAAGAGAGAGATAGACAAAAAGAACATGGTCTTGAAAGGCTGCAACAGTTTTCCTTATATCAACAGGTATAAAAGTTTCTACTTTATACGGAAACTGGATTACAGAAACTCTCCTGAACAACTGGCACATAAGAATCAAATGTGAGACGGAACTTACATGAAAATATGTTGAATATATAAAATGTACACGAAAAAATGTACACATAATGACACATTCCGCTCTCCGCTTCCATTAAATATCTACCGCACTCTCTCTAACACACACACACACACACACACTTTTACAAATCCATATTGTTTTTGAACAAACACACTTACCTCCACTGGCTGTGTACTGCAGGCTGCCTCTCTTCCTGAAAGGGGACGTGGGTTTGCCTGAAGGCAGCTTAGAAGACATTTTGGATTGAGATTCACCAGAGACGGACAAAACACTGGTTGATTAAGACACTGAGGGTTCCTAGCGGGTGGGGGGGCACACACTCGGTCCAGAGGGGCTTTGATTGCAGTAAGGAGGATGTTCAGTTGTGTGTGTGTTTGTGTGTGTGAAAGAGAGATCCCCGCTCTTTGGATGCTGCAGTGGGGGAACTGGCTCCTCCCCACACCTCCCAGTGCCCACTCACACGCTACCACACGCTGCCTGCATGCTGTCACTCCGCACCGTTTCCATGGAAACCCCCGAGCCAGCTGGAACGTGACAGGAGAGTACGCCGGGCATCTGAATAATGCTGTGATGATGATAAAGGAATGCTCCTGATTCTCACAGCCCCAGAAGATGAGAAGAAGCATGATGAGCCAGATGCTGGCTCAGGGCTCAAAGTTTAGTCAGCCGGAAGAGGTGCACTGTGCGCTGGGTGAGGGGATGTTAATGACTCTGTGATGGGGAACCGCCGAAATCATGTCTGTGAAATGTAGCAAACCACATATGAGAGATGCACAGTGTCAAAACTTAGGAAAAAGCTGCTACCGAGTGAAGAAATGTTTAGTGCTGTGCATCTTTGAGATGAGTGTATTAGAATGTTTCTAATTATAACATCAAAATTATTTTTAACAGTCAAGCAAAACTGAGCAAAATTCAGAAACGTAAAATAGAATCTGATTTTGAAATTAAATTAATTGCAATTATAAGGAATTTAACACAATCATAAAACAAATTTTGAACAAAACACTTGTATTGATTTTGGTTATTAATTATATATTATTTATTCCCAAATATTTTTTTCTTAACAGATTAACTGGAAATTTCTGTAAAAAAAAACTGTTACATTATATATATATATATATATTGTATGAATTATATATGTGTGTGTGCTAGAAATTAAAGTTCATTAAACAATGAAATATTTAAATACAAACGTATATACTGATATGCTGTCAAACGATTAATTGTGATTAACGCATCCCAAAAAGTTTTTGTTTACATAATATATGTGTGTGTGCTGTG
>SCHK01401614.1:859-12532 GCA_004124795.1 Poropuntius huangchuchieni | reverse complement strand
GAAAAGAGCTGTTTTTGACAGGGTAAAAAAGGTGTTTTTCAACTCTGAATCATTGAAACGAGTCAATTTTAAAATGAATCAGAAGCTGTTTCATGTTCAAAATGAAACATTAGCATATTGCCCACCCACTTGTTGGGCTTTTCGCGTTGGTCAGAATGAAAATGCAAATTCATTCTTTGCTACTAGGTGCCCCTTTTTAATGATTTTCACAACAGTTTGGAGATGTAATGGAGTTGCAGGACAACTGTAAGTGCTATTTGTTTTTCTGAAGGCCAGTTGATATCTGCTGTACTTTATCAATTATGTCTTAGAGATTTTTCCATCCGTACCATAATATTACAGGCCCATACCAGCCAATATCCAGACAATTCCAAAGCAATACATATATGTTTGAGGCAAGAATCTTTAATATATTATGAAGTGCATGAGATGATTTAATGAAGATTATGCTGTTGTTATTTAAAGTATTGATCTCAGACATTTGTGTGTATACCACAACTAATCCCAATTCTTTTTCTCAAAATCTCTCAAAGCAGGAAAAACAGACAATTTGGAGAAGATGATAAGCTCTGCAGGGACAAGAAAAAGCAGAAAAGGAAACTTTGTTTGTTTGTTTGTGTTTGCAGATGAAATTAAAAATCTGTGATGTACTTACCCTCATGTTAATCCACACTTTTGGTTCATCTTTGAAACATAAATTAAGATATTTTTAATGAAACCTCAGAGTTTTCTATCCATCCATTAAAAGTTCAGGTAACCAAAACTAAGAATATTCTAGAAGGTCATTAAGGTCTTTTAAAAGCATTCTATATACTATAAGTAGACTATTGAATGGTCTCATTTTCTTGTGAAGAGATACATTCGCTTTATATGATAATCAGATTTTTTTTAATAGATTAATTTGTTTTTATTCACATATGAACACACATACATTTTATGACACTTTTTTTTAATCTTCTAAGTTTTGGTTAAATGGACTGTCACTGGAGGGAAAGAAAGTCTTCAGGTTTCATTATAAAAACTCTTAATTTGTCTTTTGAAGATAACCAAAGTCTGATGGATTTAAATTACAAGAGGGTAAGCAAATGAAAAATGATCAAGCAATTGTTTTACTTTGATCCAACAAAACAGTGTAGCAGGACGATTATTATAAGTAGTAGTAGTAGTAGTAGTAGTATTACTACTACTAATTAAAGGGTTACTCCACCCCAAAATGAAAATTTTGTCATTAATCACTTCATGTCGTTCCAAGCTTCGTTCATCTTCAGAACACAATTTAAGATATTCTGGATGAAGCCCGGGAGGCTTGAGACTGCCAAGTAAATTGCACTGGCAAGGCCCAGAAAAGTATGAGAGACATCGTCAAGTCCATCTGCCATCAGTGGCTAAATGTGAATTTTATGAAGCGACAAGAATACTTTTTGTATGCAAAGAAAATAAAAATAGCTTTATTCAACAATTTTCTACACATCACCGTAGTGCCATTTTAGAGTGTATCCACTGAACACAAACTGTGTATGTTGTTCTGTGTCAGCTGCAACACACGGCTCATCAAAAACATCTTCATTTGTGTTCCAAAGATAAACGAAGGTCTTACAGGTTTGGAACAACATGAGGGTGAGCAATAACAGAATTTTCATTTTTGGGTGAACTATCCCTATAATACTAAAAAACATTGCAAATATATGTAAGCAAAAGGTACTGTAAAACTAGCTTGATACTGGATGTCAAACGCTTAAATGTTTAAAAAGCCAATGAATTCAAGAACATCTGCACAAGCCATCAATTCGTAACATTTGGATCATGACCACAGACGATCAATAATAATTCATATTTATGAGGATAATTCCGGATATTCAGGATAATTCATATTTATGAGCTCAGTCTTCGTATATGATCTCACAACCTTTGTCCCCACTCTAAAACTCACTGTGATGCCGATTGTGGTGATCAACCTCCAAAAAGGACCCTGATTCAACTAAAAAATACACACAACGATGCAATGATGGTATCTAGGTCTTTTATTAAACTGGATAAATTATTACACGTTTTTATATTTTAAGTGGTGTCATGATTTGATAAAAACATTTTGTTTATTTATTATTGTATGTTCTTTTGGCATTTCATTTATTGTATCCCTTTTAAATTCACTTATTGAAAGAACAGCAGCAGCAGTATGGTGTAACATTTATTTATTTATCATTTCAGTTCATTCTTTGATTTCGTTTGAAGTATAATTGCCTTTAGTGTGAAGAAAAACGCTAAAAAACTCACTGTTTTTCTATTTTCTTTTCCAGCTCTGATATTAGTAGGTTTTGAAAGATTTTCTAACATCATCCTACAGCTTCATCTTAGAGTCTGACGGATGGCCACCGGCTTCTTCAATTAGGAAGTCTCTGTATGCCGAGAAAAAAGTATCATAACAAAGATACATGGTGTGCTTGTACTACCCGTGCAGCATCAGTCATAAAATCTCCTCATTATGACATACTTAATGTGGGCTCCTTCTGTTTTGTTAGGAGCTGAATCTCTTTCAGGGTCTGTTCCTAAGCCAAAATGGCAAACCTGTTTTCTGACAACCCCAACACCCCCAGCACCCCCAGCACTATTAGCAATCAAGCATGTCATAGCCGCTGATGCAGTCTCTGCTGACACATTCATAAATCTGTTAGTGGAAAGCCAAGACTTCACTGCCATCTCCAGCATTTTACAATCCAGGCAGAAGCACATCCACAAATACATGCCTGCCATGAATTTGTGTAACAGCAGTGAGCCGCCAAGTTGTGTTTTTATTTTTTGTGGGTGTGCATTAAATGGGTGTTTGTGAAGTATAAGTCCCTGCTGGTAGATGCAGTAACTAGACTATCATGCTGCCAAAAAGCATCTTTCTCCATTGACGGCCATTTAAATGACAAATTTGGACTCTGTGTGTTTTTGTGGTGCCACCAGCCAATCATAATTGTCATAACATCATTTTTCTGTCACATGGCATTTATGGCTCAGGTGATTGGCTTAAAAGACAGCCCATAAGGAAAGATAGCTGCTCGCACATCAAATATTTCCAGGAGGCAAGTGGATTCTCAAAATAGGGTGACAAAAATGTCTCTTGACTTTTTTTTTTAGCCAAGAAAAAGATTAAGCAGATGTTCCATTCAAAGACAGAATTCAGATTTTTAAAAAAAAAAACAATTATTCAAGCAATTATATATAATTCTAATTTAATGTTTTGTCATGATTTTATTTTTTAGACAGAAGAATCAAGGAATATTTCTTTTGAATAGAAATATTATAACATTAGAACTAGACATTTTGACAATATGCCAATGATAACAGTAAAGACAAAAGAGCAATCCAACTGCATGTTGATGCACAGGATTAATCGCATGTGTGTGACGCACTCATATTGCAAGGTGTTGTTCACACAGAATGTGCTTTTGTGTTAAAGATGCACCGTGGGCAGTGAAAAAGGAAAAACGTGCAAGAAGATGGGTATTTAGAGTGCCGTTTCATGCATGAGACGTTGAAAGAGATGCAAGTGCAACAAACACGTCCTTGTTTACATAGAAAAAATAATGGAAAAGCAGCGCAAGCAGCGAATTAAAAAACAACCTGTAACTACTACTGTATGTCTGATATTTCATGTCTGCATCAAGGTGATAGGCTGAAAGCTGCTGTTGTTTTTACAGAACATTAATAGTTAATAATAGTCTACTGGTGTTATACCTTCAGTCATTTTAAATTTGAATTCTTTGACTTTTTTAAAGCATATTTCTCATATTATTTCTGAACATATAATAAGTTTGTACATGTAGTTCTAGTTTATGCAAGTGATTTGTTTGACATTTACATCATGTGTGGTGCACTTGGAATATAATTTTCTTTAAATAGATGGTTAATAAAGAAAAAGTTAATTGAATCATGTTGTAATAACATTTTCAAGTACACTAGTTAAAAACTGGAAAAAAATCGAGAATCGGTTAGACGTTCTGAAAAAAATCGAGATTTTAATTTTTTTGCCAAATCTACCAGCCCTGGGGGGGTATGTAATGTCTAAAAGCAATAATAAAACCTTTCACTGTGAAAAAAAAAGAAAAAAAAAAGGTGTTTTTGGATCTGGATGAGGAGAAATGTAGCATGACTTGCTCACCAATGGATCATCTGCACTGAATATGCTGATAAAAATATCACAATAAATGCATTGTGAAGTGAAAAGTGTGTTTGTAACAAACAAATCCATCATTAAAACACTTCAAACTGTTGCTTCCAACTAAGATACGAGTGTGTTTGGACTCCTAGTCTGAAGGCACCTATTTTTCAGCCAGTAATGTAAAGCCAAATTTCTCTAAATCTGTCCCAGTAAAGAAACTAATTCATCTAAATCTTGGATAGTCTGAGAGTAAGTAAATTTTCATCAAAGTGTTATTTATGGGTGAAGAATATATATTTAATTCATAGAATAAAGTATAATTTATTGATTTTAGTCTGATCACTCGTATGTGTTGTGAGATTATATTTACACCATCTTAGTAAATTTAACTGCCACTGAGGTGAACCACAAACGCAGAAATAAAAGACTCTTGAAAAGCAATGAAGAGGGCAACTAATGCACACCCTGAACCACCGGCGACTCACTTGTACACTTGCGTCACATTGACTTACCCAGTTTAATGCGTGTGGATGAACCGGGTCACACAGAGTGAGAAAGCAAATCAAATAAAGTAGTAATGATGAACGAATTGAATCTGCCAAAGGGAAAATTACTTTGTTCAACAGCAAGAGAGGGAAGGCAGCGTCTGCCTTCTGTACAGTCAAAACACTGAGAATTTCTTTTTAGTGGAATGCCATTGTGTTACATTTATTTAGCTGACAAATTGAGCAGGGCCAAATCTGTCTTTGCCTTCCACTGAACAGGTGAACTCAGGCATTTTAAATGACTATTCATTAAAACGTCTTTGTGCTCCTCACTGACATCTATAAGAGGAAAATGACCTCCGTGCCTCAGGCATTAAAACAGTGCAGGTAGGTTCTATGAAAACACAAATTAGGTCTGAGCGGATTATTCCAATTGAAGCACTCTTCACTCTTCGTATCTATTTAAATTGATGTATTTTGCACAGGGTTGCTAGAAAAATAGGAAGAGCGCAGCTAAAAGCAGTTTAACGTTTCTTTTATGGATGGGGCAAGACGTTCCTCACACTCGCACAGCTAAAAGATTGTTTGCTTTTCGTCTCCACGTCTCGTGGTAACTTCTTTTGGTTTCAAAATCCATTACAGACCTGACAAATCCGTTACGAACCCATAGAGAGTTTTTCATCTGCAAAAAAAAAGTTGAGTGGAGGTACATTATTTTTCCTTCCGACGGTTGAAGGAATATCATGAATAAATCAGGCGCTCAAAACGACAGTTGTGAAGTGTCACGCACAAGATTCATGCAAAGAGCTTAACTGTAACGTAACAAACAACCGTTTACAGCAGCTCTATTGAAAGAGTAGACACCATCTCATTTGTCCTGCCAGGACTGTCCCAACTACAACCGGTCTGAAGGGAATGTTTCTCCCTGTTTGATCCCCCGCAGGAGAGCGGGACGAGAAAATGTGAGGTGACACGGTGTGAATTGAGTCAGGTTGTTTTGGGGGCCTATTGTGGTGATAATGCACAACTCTAAAAATGATCTCTAACGGAGACGGACGCACAGAGCGGAACGAGACAGGACAAATACTGGGCTAAACACACGTCAGATGACAAAATAACACCATGAACAGTGAAAAGAAATAAGTGAACTGTAGAAATGAAGTGACAAATGGAAAATTCCAGCTAGGTTCCATGTTAAACTGATGTCCGAGTAATTTCACAAAAGGAGCAGCATTTACTGATGTAAACTAAACATTTTGTTTGTTATATTAGTGGTAAATTAATTATAAATGTACTCTTTAAAAAAAAAAAACAGTGCATGTAATGGTGAATTTTTCATAAATATTTTAAAGGACTTTATGGTGTGAATTTTAACATGTATAATTTGTTTTAATGCTATAAAACAATATAATATAAAATAATGTAAACCCTGTAATATATTTATTTAAATATAAATTATTTTAATACATAAATGATTATGTTGATACATTACATATTACAAATTTATATAAAAAGTAATTAATACAATTTATACAATTATATTTTAAAACTAACATTAACTTACATTATATTATTAGTTTATGATACCTACAATAGCTTAAAACAAAAAAGCTTAAGATCACACAATGCAATTTATTACCATTTAAAGACATTTATTTGTCTTACGGATGTTTATATCCTACATTTTACTGCATTTCAAATTAAATGCCCTATAGCAAAAAATAAATATACAAATAAATAATGTTTTTGAAATACATATATATTCATGCTTAAGTACATATTTAAGTTACACACTGCTCAATTGGAACAACTAATTTTGTACTTAATGAACTTTAACTGTACTGCTGAAGTCCAACTGAAGATATACTGAAGTATATCTAATTGTGCTAAAGTGGAACTATTGGAAGTAAACTTTAGGTACACTTTAAATATATTGCATTTAAAGACCAATATTCAAAGATCACATAATCCTTATTAATAGTGACATTAAACACATTTTGGGCTTAACACTAAGAAATGTTCATAGTGCACAAGTAGTACTCCAAATAAAGTTTCTTTATAAATATCTATATCAGTAGGTCTCAAGCAATATATCAGTAAATATGTTATTATGTTTGAACTATGCTTAATATGAAATAAATGCATTTCAAATATATTACTAGGGAGGAAAGTCTTTCTCTGTCATATTTTCATCTACTTCAGTTTCTTTTCTGAGGAATGAAGAAGGTCACTATGTTCCATCTAGCCCACGTCGGCATTCATCCATTTGTTCCATGTGCTGACCGAGTTGAAGCCGGTTCACAGGAAGTGAGGTATATTTCTGCACGCCTTTGTAAACCGNATATATTACTAGGGAGGAAAGTCTTTCTCTGTCATATTTTCGTCTATTTCAGTTTCTTTTCTGAGGAATGAAGAAGGTCACTATATTCCATCTAGCCCACGTAGGCATTCATCCATTTGTTCCATGTGCTGACCGAGATGAAGCCGGTTAACAGGAAGTGAGGTATATTTCTGCACGCCTTTGTAAACCAAAGGTGTTCTGAGCTGTGCTTATCAATGGCCAATGAACACCCGTTCTGAGGACAGATAACAAAGGACGTCCCACCAGGGTTTAGATACAAGGATGGAGCATTGGTTTCCTCTCTGCCTTTGAAATTCAAAAGATCACGTTTCAAAAGGAAGGGGTGAACAAAAGGGGGGTGATGTTTGTGGTAAGGGAAGGATGATGTGGTCTTTTGAGCACTGTGTCAGCAGGTAGAATGCAAGGGCAAGAATGGGTCATTTCTTTCTTATGTCTGTTCCTGATCACAACACAAAAAAGCGTACTAAATATAGATACACAGATGATTCAGATCAGAGGAGTCATCCTCATGTCTCTTCTTTGGCATACACAGTCACACAGGAAATGAATATGCTTGCTAAAACTGATCAGGCGTACACCTTATGACCTCCGACCTTTAGGGCTGGACAGGAAGAGGAGTGTGTTTCATCAAAATAACAAGTGTGGACAAGGTGACCTGACTTTTAAACAGCAAAGGCAAAAGACACACACACATTTCCACTATTGTCCACCTTTGAGATTAAGAGGCCTGAATTAATGAGCTACCTGGTTTGAATGCAAGTAATGGAGAAAGTGGTAATAAAGAACGGGCTACTGTACCATGACAAGGAGTTTGGCTGTTTAGCATTAGCAGTTATCTCCTGCTGATTGATATTATAACCACATCATTATGCTGCCAAAAACAAAAACTCACTGAAAATTAACCACATATTCTTGGGAAAAATAAATAAATTAAGTCTGAGGTTAAGAATTTTTCAGGGTTTTTTTTTACCAAAAAACTTACCAAGGCTGCATTTTATTTAATGAAAAATACAAAAAAATGTTAATAATATGTAATATTACAATCTAAAATATCTCTGCTTCAATTAGTTCATTTTATTTATTTCTGTGATGGCAAAATTGAATTTTCAGCAGTCATTCCTTTAATTTACTGTGTCCTTCGTTAAAAAAAAAAAAAAATTTGGTGCTCAAGAAAATTTCTAACTGTTGTCAATGTTGAAAACAGTTGTGCTGCTTAATATTTTTGTGGGGGAAAAAAAAATGTAAACAGAAAGTTAAAACTGTTATTGTCTCTATAACAATATAAATGTCTTTACTGTCACTTTTGAATAATTAAATGCATTGTTACTTGAAAAAAAAAAAAAAAAAAAAATTTCCAAAAAACTAACCAAAAGTAGTGTATAGCATATATTGCTAATATCCTGCCAGCAAAGCAACTGTCACTGATACGACTGGACACATTCAAATACTGTGATATTGCATTTATACACAAAGGCACACACCCCTGCAAACAGGTCCAGAAATATGACAAGTAACTTTTCAACTGTATTTTTACAGTAAAAACTTCCCTGTTCCTTTTAACAATAGGTTTTCAAAATCCACAAAAGAAGGCGGTAACTTCTTATTTGCTTTTAGCCCTTGTATCCACATGTTGCTCTCATAACCGTACTCAGCAGCCACAAGTACATAAACAACCGCCAACATGAGGTTTGTGTTGACAGAACCCTTATGGAGACATTAAACAAATAAAAAGAGATTTGCTTTCACATTAAACCCAAGATGATAAGCTGAATCACATTATGTTTTAAGTTAAACTATGTGCAAACACGCCAACACCATCCGCCTACGATGCTTCTGCAGCATAAGAGAAATACAACTGCTCTCTTGATTCATGTCCTGTACCAACTCACCTAATGAACAACACCTAAGAAAACCCAAGAGAATCCCTCACCAAAGCCACTGGAAGCGGTTCTCTGCGTGAGGCTAACAGACAGGCACCTGCAGAAGCGCCCATTCAAACAGGGCAGTGAGAAAACCAACCTCCACACTCATTACAGAGAAAAAGAGGGGTGGCAATATAAACATTTACCTTGCAGGGCCGGGTTTGAATGGAATCCCTGTGTGTCCACCATCGCAGGTACACTCTCTCCCTCTCTCGTTTGCTCTCTCCCCCTGTGAGGCGGCCGACAGGAGAATTGGTTATCTAATAGGTTCCCATGTAGCTCCGTCTCGGCTCTAAGGAGGATTTCCTCTCATGTTGACAAATTAGCATAAGCTGCTTCCTGGCTCACCTGTACTCATCCAACCTGTTTGGCGCCTCCTTCGCCCCGCTGCGCCGCGTGCACCTGAAACTGGACACACCAGCTCGAAAATGTACTCTGTGGCATGTTAGAACAATTACTTAACGTGAAAAATGACTCAATTCCACCTCCTGGGACGCTACAACGCCCGAGCTCTTTATTGTTGGGATTTTAGACTGCCTGTGAAGTAATTGCAACTTTTAAATGGCAATTTCAAGACGTGAAGACAAGAAACAACTATAAACCTGGAGCTTTTTGTCCCCTAAGGGGAATAGAAACCCCATTCTGACTTTATCTTTGCCTTGTAAGCAGATACGACAATGAAGCCAATGAGGAGTGGAACTCGCAGAGAATGGCCCGACGGCATGAATCATCGACGTTCTGCTTTGTTTAGTCCTCAAATTTACTTTCATAAGGCTGATACAGCACAAATGATGACAAATGGCTCTGAGAGAACAATGACAATCAGATATTAGAAAACAATCGTTTTGTTTGTTTTTGTCATCATAAAAAATGTATGTGATTTTATGAATGATTAATGGATAAGACCAACAAATGATGCTGTGCTAGACTGCTTAATTAATGTGATGCACTTTCGTTTGCTGAAAAAGGCAAACGAAACACACCATTATCAAGCCTGTAATTTGATGTTACTGTTACCTAAAAGAGACACAAACAATGCTCTCCAGACCAAATGCGCAACATGTAATTTCCTGCATTTCTAACACTCAAATTATGTCATCATTTGCTCATCCTCATGTAGCCTTGTATTTCCGTCTGTACATTGGAAGTCAATGGGGTCCAATGTTATTTGTGGACAATAATATGTATTTTTTATTTTCCACAGCATAAAGAAAGTTTGGAATGAGTAAATATTCAGTGGAGCATCAGATTTTATTTTTGACAGGAGAATTTTGACAAAGCTGTGAGCGACAGAAGTACAGCGCGTTCAAATGATTGCATAACATACCAACGCCTTTATACAGTGCTACAGACCGCAGCCTCACAGCCTCATGCTCATCTGTGTCAAATTCAATATGGCATCTAACCTGAGCAGGGTCTATGATGAAAAGATTTTCATTTTAGGCTGAACTATCCCTTTAAGGTTGTGCGTTTAAATAAATTTTCATGGTTGAGTAGTAGATGCTCACAGAAGTGAGACAAAACTCTTCCAATTGTTTTCAGTGGGCAGCCACAATTATGAATTGCAAAGTTGACTTTCTGGTCCGCACACGGCGTAGCTCATTAGAGAGCAAGAAAGATGAATAGAAGACGATTCACCTCGAGCATCTGAGTCTAAACTGCATTTTGAGAGAAATATGGAAATCTTTTGATCTGCAGAATGCAAATCTTCTCGCCACCCAAATAAACAAGCCAGGCGTAAAGACTTTAACAAAAAGGTCCAAAGAGCAGCCCCTGGGTCTAATGAGTGTGCGATGGCATCCGTTCCTCTCCTCGGCCCATCTGATGACTGCTCAGCCTCTGGAACATGCATCAGACCGATAGGTTACTCCGGTCCATGATTTAATAAAGTGAAGAGGTTTCAGTTTACAAGACTGCTCGGTTTCAATATCCATCAGATTCTCTGGAAAAATGGCGAATTCACCTCAAAGACGATCTCAACATAAATAACATAACTGAATTACCAGAGCAACATCCCAACTTACATGCATACCCCTATTATGTTACGCTTTCAGAGAGAGCTGAGTAAAAAAGGACCAGCAGGCCCAACATTCAGGCCAATTGTTGTGGCCCCATTGTTCAAATCCTGATGGGAATCTCAGGGGCCGGCTGAATAGAGATGCTGCTGCGGTCTCCTGTTACTTCCCATGGTTTCTAAGTGATGGGGTCTTGGCTCATGTTCACCGGCTTCTTCTTAATGTTTAGATGCACCTGATAATAACATCACCTGGGCCTCCTCCTCGTCCTCATCCTCTAGGTCTTTGTATAACACCAACTCATTGAAAATAAATCAATAGAAGCTTAGAGACTGGGACTCTTATTTCTGGCTGTGTCTGTAGTCTGCTGAAAGAACACAAAAAGTGAATTCACCAAAGCCCAGTAATTATGATTAAGAGCTTACCAAACAAAATGGAGCAGGGGAAGAATGTTTTCTGCTGGCTCATCCTTGCAACCGAGGATACAAAGTGGACAGTAGAAAAGGGCATTTGTATATATCATTTTTCACGGCTTTTTATCTGCTCTTGTCTTTCATACGAGAAGGTATTACATCATTCTTCACAAATCCTCACAAGTGAATACAAGAGAAATGTCCTATAGAATAAACTTTTTTTATTACTATTATTTTTAAATTACTTTCTTAAGTTCATTACATTCTGTTTGAATTCAGTTCAAACAGTCTCAGAAAGTATGATCTATTATCCAGTCACAATGGCATAA
>SCHK01401610.1:15324-29896 GCA_004124795.1 Poropuntius huangchuchieni | reverse complement strand
GAGAGGTACGTATCAACTCGTCTAAACTGAGGGAAGAACATGGAAACATGGAATATGGAAAAACGGTGGCGTTTTTCCTTTAAATGCAACCAGCAAATCATGAATGGTCACCTTTCTGGGACTCGCCCTCCTGTATTTCCATTGTAACATCAGGGGAGTTCTCCTGTTTCCTTTGTTTTTCTGTCTCTCCTTCAGTCCATTTCTGCTCTTCTTCTTCATCCTCCTCCTCTTCCTTTATATCTTTCTGCCCATTCTCGTGTCCATCAGATGGAACAATCTAGACCAAAGATGCAAAAAACGTTCACTGAATAGCAGAGGCAAACCATGAACTTCAAAAGATGACAAAATACTGTTCTACAAAAAGATTCACTCCTAAACCAATAATTAATTTAATTTTTTTTTTTTAATGATTTACAGCATGTTTAAGTTATTACTGCAGTATTCTGCAGCAGTCTTATGCACTGGTGTTCATAGTAACAAAGACAAACCTTTAAGGCCTAGTTCACCTAAAAATCTAAATCTGTCATCATTTACTCAGCCAAGTTATTCCAAGCCAGTATGAGTTCTTTCTTTTGTTAAACTTGAAAGAATTGTATTTTGAAGAATCTGGATAACCAAAAAGTTGCTGGTCTTCAATGACTTTCATTGTACGGGAAAAATAAATACTACGGAAGTCAATTAGGACCAATTTAGTTACAAACATTCTTCAAAATATCTTCTTTTGATTTAAACAGAACAAATAAATTCATACAGGTCTGAAACAACTTGAGAGTAAGTGTCAAAATGATCATTATTGGGTGAACTATCCCTTTATTATTTGTTTTGTCAGCTACCAGTCACAAGCCTGTGTCGTGCTCACCTGTGTCACTGTGCGTCTGATCTTGAGGCCCTGATCCTCCTCTGGTTCCTCTCGCTCACGAGGCCCGGATGAGTCCTCATCCCCAGAGAGACGCCCCTCATCTGGGTGCAGCTCGACCACCGCCTCCTGTAGGGGCTTGATGTCTGGAATTAGCGTCTGTAAAAATGTTTTGTAATTAAGTAAACATGCCACGCTAGATAAAAATACTCTTATGCAGTACTATTAAACTGACCATTAAAATGTAGTAAATCAATTACATCCATACTATACAATGTCTATATATTTAACATTTCCAACATTAAACTTGAGAATACTGCATCCCTGAACCTGTAACATTGAATTTATTCAAGCAGGCAGGCTGGTTGTCAAAAACAGGTAGTGATTCATCATGTATCTGTTAAGGTAATGTGGGAGCGGTCTTAGATAATTTACCTTCAGCGATTCAGTGGTGATGCTGATTGACGGCTTCTTGGCAGTGACTGCTGTACTAGAACCCCACCTTCTTTTCCTGCTGGCTCCACCCACAGCCTCTGCCTCAGATGACGCAATCTCAGTTTTACCTAGTGCCAAGGACAATTAATCACCAAATCGCATAAGCTCGAAACAGATTCAGCTGTAAATGTTAAAAGAACATTGCAAAGCATATAATTCCTAATTGACCTTGTAACCACTTTTTTTTTTATTATTGGAACAGTACCNGCATATAATTCCTAATTGACCTTGTAACCACTTTTTTTTTTTATTGGAACAGTACTGCAAATGAATTCAGGTTCTTTAAGCACAGAAGAGCATGCTTTAAAGTAATTGGAATATTTCAACAATATGCACATTGCATGATGTTGCAATGCACTGCTTTCTTTGTAGAAGATAAATAATGGGATGGATCGATGTTGGTGGAATTTAATTCATTTTGCACTCTAGCCACAGTTGTTGTTTTCACTTTAAAAACTACTTGGTGAGGACAGCATCCTACCCCATTTACTGGTTAACAATCCAGATCAACTGGTTTAAATACTTTTTCCTTGTTTTGGAGGAAAAACGCAGAATGGGCTGCAGCAACCTGTCAGTGGACAAAGGGTCAAAAAAAGTAACATTTTGAAGACACTTACTGCTCAGGGAGATCTTGCGGGCAGCAAACGATTTTACAGCAGAACTCTGAAATGAAATAGAAAGGAGGAGAAACAAGATCCCAGTGGATGTGTGGAGGAAGAGACAGACACAACAGACAAAAGAGACATTGGGAAAAGGAGGGGAATGAGAGAAAGGAGAGGGGGAAGAACAGATGCACAGCTATCAGTTTCACCAATAATGTACAGTTGCATTGACAAACAGAGGCTTTGAGAATCCCATCAATATTTTAAGCTTTCTGAATTTTAAAGTCCCTTATATTTGCTATTGCTTTAGTTTTTACTTTAACATGACTTCGGCTAACACATGCTTGACCAAATTCCCTACTTTCCCATATGTGCTGTAAAATACAGGATTTACTAACACCCTCTAACCTCATCGTTAACAAAGCAAAAAACCTTCTTTCCACTTTAGATAATTTAAAAACAAATACATCTTGGGAAAAAGGGTTTTCCTGGTACCATTGACACCTGATTCCTCTCTGGCTTGGCTATGGCCCAACCGCACAGCAGTGTGCACTGTATCTAGGCAACAAAGGTCCAATCAGAGGCGGCTGAGGAGTGAGGGCGAGATACGATCACAATTGAGTGTGCTGATTGGCCGGCTGACAGGAACTGCACTTTTTGTTTCAATAGCTGTTTTTGGCTCTTGTGGTGGGAATTGTGATTCAAATGGTCTTTGAAGAAGTCTTTGAAGTTTTTGCTGAATGTTCAGGAAGCAACGGAAGTCTGTGGCAAAAAACTCCCGGTGTCCACACTTGCTGGAGTGATAGCATCCACAATACGAACCAACAAGAAACATGACGTTTGACAAGCCAAATTTCTGGTAATAATCTGTCACAGCATTTTATCATCGCCACATCAAGTCCTTTGTACACACAGCGTGCCACAAAAACACCTGTGATGTGCAGGTAAAGAAGGTTTCCTTTCTTAATGTCTTAGAGTCTCACTCTGGAGCCGTCCACAAGTTCATCTGAGAATTTGGGTGAATAACAGCAGAGACAGGAAGGTTTTCTTTTTCAATCAGCCTGGAACAAAGTTCTTTGAAATATTCCATTTGCATTAAGTCCATTCGCATCGCAAGTTTCAAGACAAGTCCCTTAAAAAGAAGCATGGCTGTTGACAAACTGATGAGACCCAAAAAACAGCAGGAAAAACTGCTTGTAGTAAACGAGTCCATAAGCCTCGCTTCATTATCTCAGATTGTTCAACTCACTGAGATCAGTCCACAGGCATGTGAGAACCAGCAGATGTCTGTGTAATGAGTCTCTGCAGATATCAGTTCATTCAAGCACTGAAGTGTGGGCAAAAATAGCAGGGGGCGTCAAGACAGCTGTGTTCCCATCATGCTGACAGGAGAAGTCCATCTGATGCTTGTGTTTGGCCAGTGTAAACGCTTTGAAAAATGTCTCTTTTGGTGAGCATCGCTCTCTCTTTTGCATAATACAACTGACGCCTCCCCCGTCTCACCAGCTATTTTGGCTTCTCATAAGCAGTCCCAACAGCAGGCCACATCAGTTTTGTATGACGAGGCAGTGGCCAATGATCCGGCAGGTTCCGTCAGGCTAAGTGTGCAGTGGCGACTCTGGGGGCCTAGCTCAGGTACAGCCGAGACGCTTGGGCATAGCGGGGCAGGTGATGGAGGTGGTAGAGGAGAAGAGGTGGTGGCAGTATGCAGGTACCAGTATGAGCAATGGAAGAGGGGAGGGCACCTTCACAACAAAGCAATCAATGGGATTTTAAACCACAAAACAGTCAAACTACCAGATCCAGAGATAAAGAGAAAGGGAACAAGAGTGAGAGACAGAGTGGCAGAGAGAGAGAAAGAAATAGCTGGAAAAAAGAGAGGACAGAGAGAGACTAGAGCCTACATCTTAAACTACATGTTGCCAGTCTATCATTCTGCTCACTACAACTCAAATACACACTGCGCTGTTTAACTAAACACTTATGGCACAATATGATAAGGATTGTTTTAAAAAGGGGTGATTTTAGAGATGCAACTTCTCAAAGGAGGGTTATTAGCATGAGAAATTCCGAAAAGCAGTTGCCTCTCTAAACGTTTCTAAAGCACCGCTGCTAAAAAATATTTCTTAAAATAAAAATCGTTGATCTCATTAATCACCTCATGACTAGCTGACCATTTTAACTCGTCTTGACATCTTTTAAGCTACAACAGGATTTACGTTTAACACAAAAAGGCAGAAAATCTAAATGTGTTAAACCGCACTTTTAAAATTAGCACTGATTCATCCGCGCTCACACACAATGACCTCAACAGTGTCTAATTTCACACATTATTAGCCATCCACATCCCCCACACACTGCTGCTACATAGTAAAAGGAAAAACAGAAGAAGATAATGGCAAAAATAGTCTAACATCCAATCCTACATTGAATTTAAAGAAAGAAAACAAATGTGAAATCACTTTGACTCCAAAAGGTTCAGCTAGAACTGCCTTACAAACTCCATTCACGCCTCCACGTATTTCAGGGTTATAGTTTCCACTGGTTCTTCGTTCTGTGGGCCTTCTTACCTCCTCTGGGCGGGTGTCGCTGGAATCTGCCCCCTGGTGGTCAGGCTGTTGCATAGCACTCTCTGAATGAGAGCGGCCCTCCAGTTCCATGGCAACTTGGCTTGCAGGCTCAGAGAGAGCTTCCTGCTTTACCTCCCTAGAGAAAGAGCCGAACAAGAGAAAGAGAGACAGAAAAAGAGTGAGGGGTAAGGTGGCTGAGGCTGGTTGATCTGGGTCACTCTACCTATAAATAACTGCCTGGCTAAATGACTCTCACTGCCAGCATCACACATACATAAACAAGATAATACACGCCATGGTAGTAAAACTTGAAAACATTGAGAGGGAAAATAAATGCATTATCTTTTTAAATGTGTACACCGGCCTTGGCTGACTATCATCGTCCTAAGACCGTATACACACTTAAAAAGACAAAATGTAATGGGTAGGAATTATGAGACCTTACTGAATTGTTGTACAGCTAGAGAGGTAACAAAACTGTGAAGATTAAAGATGGGAATATAAATGCAGTGCATTTATGAATCACAATACCACAGAGAACAATATATATGGATCTCAGCATGTTAATAATGTATCTTCGTATACTAAGCATGCTGTTTCAATGCATCACAGTCTATAATAATTCAAAGGTTACAATAAAAATCAAGCAAACAGCCTCTTGGAATTACAGAGGTTGTGCTTTGTGGCCCTTGAGCTTTCCACCAAATAAACTAGCACAGTTTTCAACACTGATAAAGGTTTATTGAGCACTAAATCAGCATATCTGAATGATCTCTGAAGGATCATAATGTGACAATGCAGTCATGGCTGCTGAAAATTCAGCTCTTCAATCACAGGAACAAATTACATTAAAATATTTTAACATTTTTAACAAAGTTATTTAAACTTCTATTACTACAATTTAAACTTCCCCAAACCTATGAAAAAGTTTAGCGTATATGCGATGACCTTCATAACCAACCATCAGCTCTCACAATAACAAAACTGTTTACACATATATAACAGACTTGTCTGTATTGTATGCAACACTTTTGATGTAACAAATTGAAACCATGGCAAACAAAGCACTGGCAGGGCAATAGATTGACTGGCTCCTGGCATCCCCGTACCTACAGGTGATTCAATCGAATTCACTGTTCAATAGACAACCAATCCCTCTCTCTCACACATAAACACACACCTGTGCAGCACACCTTGGCACCGTGGTCTCTAGAGAGACAACAGCCCTGATGCCATTTGCTCTGAGGAGGGAAAAACTGCCTCTAGCTTCTCACAGCACAAGGCTTTCCCTTTGTATTAAAGCAGTCAACACATGCTGAGGGGAAGGGGGACGGGTAGCCAGGTCCCCCATGGACAAAAAAGCCAAGCGCTTAGAATACTTAACATTTACACATGAATGCAAAGCTGGCAAACACCAAGAGGAAAACCTGAAAGACAGCCTTACACTGAACTACAGTGGCCTCAGAGTTCATTTTTCGTGCATTAAGACACTTTGTAACAGTTAATGAAGAATACCGTATTTGGCCTGACCTGGTCAAACAATAATCATATACAGAGCGACACTTTTCAAAGTGTGATTTCTTTAGATTAAAACACATTTCTGTGATTTTCCATCACTGATGTCATTGCTCACTAGGGAACATCCCCTTTCCCCTTGAGGACTTTCAATGCCTAGCATATGAATACCATTCTTAAGATTTTCTTTCCTTTAAAGAAAATAGTTGAAACCTAATACACCAATCTATGCAGACCACGCAACGTATCATTTCAACTTACAAAAATTTTAGCTCATGATCATTCTCAGTGTTTCCTAACCACACTATTAATTTCAGCATTAAGTAACAGGTTTACTACGCCTAACTGCTTACATAAATTGTTACACTGTTAAATGGGCTTAGGTGAAATGCAAGCTGAGGTAACATTGTTTTATTCATAAGATGAGATGTTGCAATCCTTTTCATACAGGCCATCGTGGACACGGGTATCTCCATTACTAATTTAACACTACACGCATCTCTCATGATTAAAAATGCCAGGGAATTGCCCACATCCTTAATGTCCCCAAGTGCCTAAAACAAGATCCCCTTCCCCCAACACCATGACCAAAACGCCTGCGTTTCAAAATCTACTGAGATACCTATAGAAAAATCATTTTTAGCATCATATGCGCCGTTTGATTCCATTCGATCGGCAAAAATGCTGTCCAGGTAGGCAGCTCACTGGTTATAAGACACAGCTAGAAGCCCACTGCGATTTCAAGACAGCATCTAAAATTAAATTAAACTGTTTCGGTTCATATTCACTTGAAGACAACACAGGGTCCACCGTACAAACACAATCGCTCGATCGATTTAACTCATAATGGAAATGTCTATCACCTAAACGATGTGCCTACCCAGCCCTGGAGGGTATTTCTAGAAACCACCTCTCCCTCTCTCAACCCTTACCCGTTTTTGTTGCCGTCCGACAGCATAATGTCAGGCTGTAACCGGGACCGCGACGGCCGATTTTATACCGGTTCTGCCGGTCACGGATGCGTAGGAAGAAATGTGAGAAGCGAACGCGCTGCAAGGCTGTGCTTTTTTTTTTCTCTTGTGCAATGCGTCTGTATAGTCACGGCGGCGCTCACAGAGCAGCCATATTGAGCAGCGCTGGGGGAAGTACGAGAAGTACAAGCAGGACCCCTCCTCCAAGGCCACGCCGGTTGATAGGCTGTCGTACAGAACGCCTGATTAAAAATACAACCGCCCTCATATTCCATATTCCAAACAGTCAAATTATGTGGACGGTTTTTTTAAATGTTTATTTTCAGATAAGATGAGATAATTTTCAGACTGCTGAAGGTTTCTTACCAATAACTAAGGCTCAATTTTTCAAATTTTTTATATATACTACATAATTTGTCATTTTATCACCCTCATGTGGTTCCAAACTTAAATACAGAACACAAAAAACGACATTTTGAAAAATGCTGGTAACCAGTTTATTGTACGGACAAAAAATCTTAAAATATTTGTTCCACAGAAGAAGAAAAAAACATACAGGTTTGGAATGACATGAGAGTGAGTAAATGACGGCATTACTAATTTTTGGGTTTATGTATCACTTTAAGAATTGTCTTATTTCTGCATACATTTACAATAATTGTGATCAGCTCTTCATCCAAGTGCATAATGATAATCCAATTAAACAAATAATCCACAAATGTTTGCATTTTCAACTTTTTTATTGACCAAAACTGATGACAGTCTGGTTGGAAAATAAGGTATTTCTAATACGCTTGATGTGCAGCATGCTGGGTAAAAATGGAAACCATTTAAGAAATCCATGCAAGGAAGCACATCACATGTCCTCCAAATAATAATGACTGATCCACACTTGTTGGAAACATTGTGTTGCTGTTCTGCTGCTAAAAGTGGGTTACTCCAGATACTGAAAGCAGATCACTCTCAGGTCACTTTATTTAATACATTATATATTTCCATTTTTTTGTTTTATCAGGGCCTCTTTATTTGGTCACATGACTTTGAGAACTGATCACAATGAAGGTCAAATTTACGCAGAAGTACAGAAAATTATTTTGTTCCAACTTCCTAGTGTCACTTCAGAAATCTTTTTGTACAAACCAAGTTATATAAAAACATTTCTAGTATATAAAATAAGGAGAAACTTATTAGAATGATGTTGGTTTACTTTCATTATCAGAATTGTGTTACAATTACGTAGGACCGAGACTGCTGGAGAAAACTTGTTAGTGGTAGCCTATGACCTAGTTGGGGCCACAGGTATAAAGAAAAAGAAAAAAGACGTAATTAATAGTAATTCTGTCACCAACCTGTGCACAACAATGATGATTAGTCAGCAAGTGCGTCATAAAATCTTATGGCTCTCCTCACTGCACTTTTAACATTACTGAAAACATTACCTGATATAGCATTAATGTAGTCACTAAATAAGAGAAAAAGACCAAGAGGGACTTCCATCTGCTGGATGTCCTGGTGAGAAGCACTGAATGAGGCCAAATGGCAATCTCGCTAAACTATGCATGACAACAGACGGCAGAGCTTTAGCTCATGCATTTCTGAGCTCACACATGCTGGATGGTCTTGCATCTAGACACATTCTGTGATTCCAGGGATGGCAAAGGGGAGACCATGGTTATGAAAATTTACAAGGTGTGAAAGACAGTTTCACTGAAATGTGAGACTTGAATGGCAAGCCTTTGGACCAATGAATTTCTGTGCCTTTTCCAGTCATTTGAGCTCAATGGCAAATTAATTGAGAGAAAAAAAAAAAAAAAAAAAATAGATTAAATATGTAGAGAGAGAGAGCATATAGAAAAACATTCCTCATAAAACATTTTCCTGGTTTTTTGCATGATCATTGAAAGCATGGAGTTTTCTTTGCATCACATTACCCATGTACTTCAAAATAGAGATATAATAGGAACAGAAAGACATGAAATTATTTCCCTAAATGACAGATGAACAGAATAAAGTAAAAAAAAAATATTCTGCCTGAGAATTCATTTGAACTGTATTTTATTTACAGCTCATTTACAAGCAAGCTGAATGTTTGCATTGAAACACACTGAAAGCATTGTGTTTTTGTACCTGTACAAAGCAATGTAACTGTATGTATGAAAGACTTTACTGACCTTGACGATTGAGCCTTTTTTTCTTTAACATCATCTCTTATGTTTTCTTCCTTGTGCTGGTGGAAATAAAAGACAGTTTTATCAAATTTCACGTTAACAGTAAATTCATTCCATTATGTACTTTTTATTGTTTCTATGAACTCTCTGTGTTTATCCTCAGATCACACTACCAGTGTGAGAAGTTGAGCTGAACTCATGTACACCCAGACAGACTGGTGCATCAGTATTAGCATGGCAGAATCATCATCAGAACACAGCAAAGGCAGAAGTAACCAGCAGAATTAAAACAGGTAGGTCTGATGTGTGGATAAAAAAAATTACACACCTTCTTTTGGCTGGGTGGGCTGGATTTATCCTGTGAAGGAGAGCTTGAAGAATGAGAGGATGATGATTCTGAATCGGTGTCAGATGATGATGACTGACTTGGCATTGACGAGCGTCGTTCATGACCTTTCTCTCTCCGTGAATGGTCTCTTGTTTCATCCATTTCTCCCTCAGATGTAGACTGTGGCAATTTTAAAGACTTTTCACTTTCTTCTGCTGGTTTAGGTGACTGTTTCTCTAGAGCTTTCACTTCTTTTTTTCCCTTGTGTTTTGATTCAGGTGTCTTTGTAGAGGCCTCTGCCTCCATCTCAACATCTTCAGAGCACTTCGGCACTGATGTGAGGACTGACACCGGCTCAGGTTTAGAGGATGATGTAAGTGAATCAGGAGGTGGGACCTCTGCAAAAATGTGCAGCCTTCTAGTTGGGAAAGCGGTGGGTGATGTCAAACGGAATGGTGCAGAAGTCTCATCCACTTTGTCATTTTCTTTTTCCTCACTTCTTTTTTGCTCATCCCTCTCCTTCTTCAACTCAGAGCCTTGAGCATCTTGTTGAGCAGTGGGTACTGACACAGACACCTCTGACCCGAGAAGCTGCTGAGCAGAGCCTTGCACTTCTGCTCCACCATCCTCCTGCTCTTCAACTTCCATCTCTCCTTCTCCCCCCATCCCTGCCTTCTGTGCACCATCAAACACGCCCTCGGATTCCATTTTGCGGACCAGCAGGCTAAGTGGACCAGGTCTGCGTGTGGATGGGGGTTCTGGGCTGCTGGATCTAGAACTGGAGCTGGACTCCTGTCTTTTGAGGGATGGAGGAGAGACCACGTTTGCCTCTGGAGCAGCACCTTCTGCTTGGCCTGCTGGCTCATCTTGGTCACGTGGGCTCTGTTTGGGAGTGTCAGGTAGCGGGAAAGACAGCTCTGGAGGTGGAGATGGGGGAGGAGTAGGTTGACGGAGCTGCAGAGGTGGCTGGTGGACAGGCTGAGGCTGGGGAGGGATGTGCTGTGGTGGCTGAAGCTTTCTGCGGGATCGTTGGGGGGCTGCAGCTGGGGGAGTGTGTACAGGAGGAGCCCGGACATTCTTTTTCCCATGCGAGGTAGGACCCCATTCATCATCGTCGTCACTGTCATCATCATCCTCATCATTGTCATCGCTATCAGCTTGAGCACAAGCTGCGGCCCTCGCGGAACGGCTGAGCTGCAACACTGAATGGGCAGGACCTGCTTCGACTGGGGCCGTTCCCTCTCTCTCTTGGGCACGGGGCATCATAAGAGGCAAGCCTTGACGCTCAGGTTGTCCAACCACACGCACAGACAAGGAGGCAACTGCACGTGGAGGAGAGGGCGTCGCAACCTCCTCATGGCCAGGAAGGAAAGAAGGATGCCAGATCCTCCCAGCTTTAGAGTCAGGTGACTCTTGAGACACTGGAACAGGGCCTGTATCCAACCTGTGTGATCCCAATAACCCAGGGTCCTGTGGCAACCCTCCTCCGGCTGCCTGGGTTAAAGACAGATGAGAGTGTACGATGTGATGCTGGAAAACAATGCAAATGAAAGATCGAACACATACATGAAAACTGAGCAGATGTTCCGTGACTTGCAATTTCGAATTATTTATTCAGTAGTGATAATGTAATGTAATCTAATAAGCTGACTGCTGGACATTCCATGAAAACTGCCTAGTATTTCCTCAGAGCACACTGCAAGTGTGAGAAGTGTAGTTGAACGCACTTACACCCAGAGTGACACAATCAAACTCTGGTGCATCAGTATTAGCATGGCAGGCTCATCATTGGAAACTCTCAACTGCTTCTACGTGATATTCTTACTGCTTGCATAGAAAACCAATGACGTCACAGCAGGTAGTGTTTGTTTTGGACAGCTCCCTGATCTATATTTCTCTACTATATTACAAGCCACAAATCAAATCAGCATGTTTATTTGCTGATTAAATCTGATAGAGGGCACAACTGTATTACATCAAATAAAACTTTACTTTGTGCAAACATTTAAGTCAGTTTTATACAAAGACTATGTGTGCTTACTTTCTCTGGTAGAAAGGAAGTGCTATCTTTGGTTGGCATGTGTTCGTCTTCCTCAGGACCAGCAGGACTCTGCGTATCTGAAAAATACACATGAGTGTCATATTGCAAAGTTCATGCACAGAGTTTTTTTTGAAGGTGAAAAAAAATGTATACAACCTAAAGTGTCTGAAAATTGAGAGCATAAGCTCGTGAGAAAGTCAATGCTCCTATGAAATCCTTAATGCACAGGTTAAGAAATGTAATCTAATAAGCAAACAAAGAATACAATTGTTGGATAGCCATTAAGAACCATCTAGAATTTCCTCAGAGCACACTGAAAGTGTGAGAAGATAAGTTAACTCACTTACACCCAGACAGACTGGTGCATCAGTATTAGCATGGCAGGCTCATCACTGGAAACACTAAATTAGCGTATGAGACTTCAAACATTATGCATCACTGTATGTTAAGATTCCCTGCACAGATGGTGTAGTTGAGTCAGTGTTATAACCTGCGTGTATATGTACATGTGAGTCTGCTTACCATCTGCCTCAGTGGCCTCCCGGGCTTCTCTCTCCAGTCTCTGTCGGAGGAGCTCCTGCTGTTTGGCCAGGTACTGCTTTATAAAGCTGTTCTGACTCATCTCCTCTCCAATCTGATACATACAAAGAAAGCACACTCCAGTCAAGGTCATCTCATTTAATTCCTGGAGCCAATTAGTGTGACAAACTTGCAGTAGTCATGTAATAGATGTTCAGATGCTATAAACAACATATTTGTGTGTTTAATTTATGATTAAAATGAATAATGTGTGTGATGCCCTGATGAAAGTATCACTAATTCCATAATGCAATCTTGCATTTTAACATTTAAAAAAGTTGTATGGATAATCAAGTAAACCTAAGTTCACTACAGGTAAATTTATGATCTTTAAAAAAAAAAAAAAAAAAAAAACATAATAAAAGTCCTTTTACTTACTAAAAAGTAACAACTATGAGTCAGAGAGCATGTAATAGATTATGTGCAATAGGTTGTATGCAACAAGGTTTTAACCATGTTGACAATTTAAAATAATTAGAACTTAATGCATCAATACAGTACGATTTATAGAATGCTGATAAATAAAAATATATAATTCTATATTTGACGCAAATTAGAGAAAAGGGTTAAAATTTATTTCTTACCTGAGAATTGGGCTGAAGACCAATTTGATGGGTAGATGTTCTTTGGAGATTCTCCAACATAAGAGCCTTTAAAACACATCAGATCATGCACATTTAAAATACAGATATAGTCATGCACATCAAACCCAGTAAACACATGAACAGTATTTTTCATAAGCACTCCGTTTAGGTTCCTAAATCCGATCAAGGATGTTTCTTGCGATACAAACCTATTAAATACACTGTTTGTATAAAGAAAAGGTCCGAGAACTTCGAAAATATCTCACTTACCCGACCAGCACAACATGACCGCTTGAGGTTTGATACAAGAGAAAGTGTAAAGAAGCGTCGCTGAATCAAGTGTTTATATTAGAGGTGGGAGTGGCATTAGCCTCTCATTATTCACTACATTAGCGCATACTTAGCAGATGACTCCGTTAATCTGACAGTTTACCGGTCGTTATGCTAACCATCGATGGAAAATAGGCACTGAAAGAAAAAGTCTCTCACGTGAATGCGAATTTGAACCATTGAAAGAGGTGTGAAATACTCCGACCCCCTAAAACTCGGCATTTAAAACCAAATTAGTGATTTACATTTAATAGCCCACAGGAAATGTCCAAACTTGATTAACGAGCGCGAGTATCATTTCTAATTCCTTCTTACAACTGTAGAAACTAGAGGTTATTTAAACCATGTTTGCAAGTGTCAAACGCGCATCCATCACAAGAGACTGACAAGCGCGCGCGCGCCCGCCTCACTACAAACACACGACGCGCGGGCACGACGTCAACTCCGAGACCTCGGCTTGTCATGACCCACACACAATGTTTAGAAAACACCAGTACTGCCGTATTATTTAAATGACGTGATATAACTGCACAAATAATGGAAAACAATTGTCGTGCGGCGCGGTAAACGATTCAAACTATGCACATGCACGCGACGAGCATTCCCGCTCTCGAAGCAGCGATACTTGGCCTGTCTGTCGCTCGTCTCCTGCTCAACTTGACAGCAAGCGCACGATTTGAGCCCGCCCTTTGACCAAACTCACCCCTTTCAGCCGTTTAATGAGTGCATTTTTCTGTCCGCTTTTGGCGAGCCCTCTTTGCTCCAGGGCGGCTTTTAAATCCGCCACACGAAGCGAATGAAGCGGTTTGCCGTCTAACGTAACATCCTCGAGTTCCGCCATTTTGCTTCACGAACTTCTGGGGCCGTGCGCGTCACCGCGCGCTGATCTCCGGAAGAGAGAGCCAGATAGAAATAAAAACAGAAAGAAGCGGCTGCGCTTTCAAGAACGGGCATGAACGAAGCTTTCAGCTCTGCTCCTTGCGATTTGCAGTCTGCATCCAGGATATTTAAGTTACAGCAACAGTTTAAATTGCACTGTAATAGTTACTTGATGTTGTGACCCCTGTGTCCTTCATATAACACAACAAGAAGTGCATGGCTTAATTCAGTTTCTAAAACCGTCCTATTTCCTGGTTTATAAGGCTTTTCGGTACTTTTCACCACATTCTTTTTGGTACTTTTCACCAGTTTCAAACCACGTTTAACAAATAAGCCAGGCTTATTTAAGTTAATCAACTGACATTATGTCAGACTGACTGAAAAAACTTGGCTTATTTGGTAAACTTGCTTTATGAAACAGGCCCCTGGTTAGGCTTGGAAACCAGTCTGTTCACCAGCTAAACCTCAACTGTTGGACTAGCTAGACAAGGCTGATTATCACTGAAACATGCTAAAGCATAAACATTTGTGACCTTGGAGTACAAACCCATATTATATTTGTANTTTTCTTTTATGCCAAAAATCATTAGGATAAGTGAAGATCATGTTCCATGAAGATATTTTGTAAATTTCTTACCGAAAATTTATCAAAAT
>SCHK01401610.1:0-15233 GCA_004124795.1 Poropuntius huangchuchieni | reverse complement strand
GTTATATGCATTGCTAAGAACTTCATTTGGACAACTTTAAAAATATTTACTTTTTTTTTTTGCACCCTCAGATTCCAGATCGCAGCCGAATACTGTCAGATCCTAACAAACCATACATCAATGCGTATTTATTCAGCTTTCGGTGATGTGTAAATCTTAATTTCCAAAAATGTACCCCTAAGACTGGTTTTGTGGTCCAGGGTCACATTTTGAACAAGAAAAAATATGACACAGGACAAAACAACTGAAATAACCACAACTTTGTTCAGTAACAAAAATGTATTTTTAAGAATCTCAACATTTGACAAATACCAAAGACTCCCTAAATGCAAAGTACCTGTGGAGTGTGTCTTACAAACAAAATGTCAAAATGAACATCAACATAATGTAAAGAAGCACAAAATATGCATGTCAAAAATACATTCTGGTACCAAATGAAAAGAAAAATCACATTCTTAAAGCAAACTTTGAATTATTAATGCAAAGTTGCATGAAACATCCCTGGTTATGTGTGCATATATTTCTTTAATAAGCAACTTAAAGCCATGCAGACATTGGATTAACAAAATCAAATAAATATAACTATATAGGGCCATCAAATCTAAGCATTACTATAAGCACTTAATTTAAGAACTTAAGATAAGTGAGCCTTTTTGAGAGGAACGCTTGCTTGAGGACTATTGTATATTGAAATGTTTATATATACATAGTTATTTTGTACAGAGGGACAGGAGAGCTCATTCAAAAGCATAAAATATGACGCCTGTCTATCTACCAGAAGTATACTCGGAAGTACCTGTTGAGGTGTATGCTTTTTTTTTACTTATCCAAGTAGTTTGTGTAGTAATACTGATAAAGTCCACCAGATGGCACTTTGAGTCAACTAACACACCGACACCAGAGTAAACCATCTACATCAGCTCAGAATTCAATTCACTTAATTGGACTTTTCAGCGCTTTTTAACCACTTTATAATCCACTTTATCTACTGTGATAGGACTGACAAAATAGGTAAAAACTAAAAAGGCCACTTTTTCAAAAAGGCAGTAATAAAGGGAAGGCTACTTGATATTTAAACTGACTTTTTTTATGGCTGAATTATTAAATTGCAAGAGCCAGTAAGTGTAAAGATGTAATGAACCAGTCAAACCGAACAGCAAGAATAACACTGATAGCATTGTACCGGTGGCCAACATGTAAATCCTGAATATAAAAAGAGGAGATCTGGGTATCTACAGACAAAGACGGGGGAAGGAGCCAGAAAAAGAGAGCAGATGGAGGAATTAGCAGATGGAGGAATGGGCTCTGAGATACAGACTATGAGGGAGTCTTGTAAACATGATGGTACATTTATGACACCGACTTGATTTTTCAAGACAGGAGGGGAACAGGTGCATGTTTCAACCTGTGTAAGCACTGTTCAATGGGTAAGATACACAAAGCTCAGTCTGATTAGAACCAAGCCTGTTTGAGTACAAGATACTGTAAGCACCAGCATTTCGACTGCCACTATGGAAGCTACTAGATATATATTGCTGTTTTCAGAAATGCTGCATAGCCTGTTTAAAAAACAAAAACCCTGTATGATATTTATTGTGCAAGAGTTGTTGCCCAAACTGCTTCACCATTAAGCTGCCTTTGTGAGCACGTGAACAAACCAATTGTGGGAGTGTGAGAATTATGGGAAGAAGTGAAACAAAGAGTGTGAAGAAAGGNGTTGCCCAAACTGCTTCACCATTAAGCTGCCTTTGTGAGCATGTGAACAAACCGATTGTGGGAGTGTGAGAATTATGGGAAAAAGTGAAACAAAGAGTGTGAAGAAAGCCGCTGAGTGGACCTGACAGACAGGTTTATCTCTGAATCAGCATTGTGGGAAATGCTCTCCCAAAATTCAACAAATTGTTGAATCTCTCATTCAAAAAGTACTGTTTTCTTCATGTGTTTACATAATTAAGCATTCCTTCTTGTTTAACATTTGAAACTAGGTTAGCTTTATCTGTTTTGGTTACATGTGCAGCACAACCGAAACCTTCTGGGCTGTCAAATTAGTCACTTCAATCTCTATAACACCAAGGCCACTTCACATTTACATACAAACTGAATAATTAGACCAGTTTACAAGAGCACCCTTAAATATAGAAGATCACTTTTACCTCAATGATGTCAAGGGGACAAAATAAAGCTATTAAAATGTGCCTGAGGTTGCAAACATCTTCAAAAAAACATCCATCAATAAGTTATTAAAATGTTTAAGTGTGCTTGGCACCACAAAAAAGGAAAAAAAAGAAAAGAAATAAAGACCAGTCTAAAGTGTCAAAACCAACACAGGCAAGCTGATACACTCCAACATATACTCACCAACTGTTTGATCATTTTATCACTGTTGAACTAATACAAGCAGTGACACGCTTTTGATGCATCCTCAAAAAAAATAAAAATAATAAGGCATTCCACTGTGAAAACAATAAAGGTTAAACCGCCCACAAATAACATCAAGATATCTCAGCTAATCGCTGCAAAAGCCCAGAGAAACCAGCTGCATGCTGGGATAGATCGGCTACTCTGTCCACCATTTCTTGCGTAGCAGGGACTGAAGGATAATTCTGGGCTGCACCCTTAGTTGCCACGACAACAGCCTTCAGAGCTTGGCAGAGGCGTCCACTGGAGGTGGTGACCTGAGGAGACAAGCAGTGTTTGTGTGTGAATGCGTTTAAATAATGTCACCTGCTTATAACATCATTGCTGGAAACTGACCCGTCAACATGTTTACCAAACGCTTGTTCACTTCCCAGACTGTTCATGTTGACTATTGCCCTTGGGTTATCAACCATGACTCACAATGTGATTGTGGCGTGAATCATTAAGTACATTCACTGGTAATCAAGAATTTGTACAATAACACTTGAACTAAAACTCTCAATAACATTTCTAACCAGAGTATCTGTGTTCTAACCTTTGCTCTGAGGTCTGAAGAGCTGAGTAGCCGTGCAAGTGTATCCCCAATAAAGACAAGTTTGTGTGCAGTTACAATGAGACTTTTCCCCCTTGAAACGAAGACTCGGGGTGGTTGGTTCCCTTGGACACTTGTGAACAGGGAATCGATGGCATCGGCCAGGCAAGAAAGATGAGAGAGACTTTGGGAGGAGTAGAAAGAGAGTAGCTCTGAATCCTCCAGAGACAGAGAGACTGGGGGTGATGGACTCAGCTGTAGAGAAACAGAGAACAAGATTATTCATATAAACGCACAAATGACACAGATCCTAACTTCCTTGAAAATATTTAAAATTGCACAATTAGAGGCCTACAGCATAGCTGCAAATATGGCATTTCAGTATCTTATACTGAAATAACACTATAAAGTTTCATTATGCTAAGTTGAAAGTCATTTGGAGTAGTTTAACTATGACTTAATGAATGAGGTCTGTTGCGAGTTAAATTCCTGCAAAATTTAGAAAATGTCTTGTATTTACACTGGTTTATAGATTTTTTCCCAAATATTGGCATTTTTATATAACTGAACATGCTGAGAAACAATTGTGATTAAAGTACAGATCAAAAACACATATACTATGTCCCAAAGTTTATGACCAAATTTTTTTTTTTTTTTTGGTTTTTGAAAGTAGCTTCTTGATCAGGAAGTCTGAATTTATTTGATTAAAAATACAGTCAAATATTAAATTAATACAATTTAAAATAACTCTTTCAATTGAATTTTTTCCCCTAATTTTTCTTTTTCCTGTGATGGTAAATTTGAATTTTCAGCAGCCATTACTCTACTCTTCGGTGTCACATGACCCTTCAGAAATCATTCTAAATATGCTGATCAGGTGCTCTAGTAACATTTCTTATTATTATCAATGTTAAAAAACAGCTGTGCTTCTTTTTATTTTTATTTTTTGTGGAAACGGAGATACATTTTTTCAGGATCCTTCGATGAATAAAGTTCAAAAGAACAGAATTTACGTGAAATAAAATTTATTTGCAACAATGTAAATATTTACTGTCACTTTTTATTAAAAAGTATATCCCTGTTAAATAAAAGTAATTAAAAAAAAAAAAAAATCTTATTGAAACTAAACTTGTAAATGGTAGTGTATTGAAGAGATTGCAAAGTTTGATCCAAATCAGTCAGCAAGGGTGCCTGATTAAGGCACTATTTAAGTGTTACTATCTTTCTACACTGTCTTTTCTTGTGTTTAAAAGACTTACTTTATTATCAGTTGTGGTGATAAGCTGTGAAGAACTGTGCTCTGTATGGGTGTCTGGTGGAGGCTCTGGCTTCCCCTAAAACAGAACAACGAAAAATCGAAATGTCCACAAAAAGAGAACTGCAGACCACAGAAATGTATCGACAAAGACTAATACAGGCACCAAAACATGAACAGAGAGTAAAAAGAGAAGTAAATGTCTGACTGAATTAACAAGACAGAAACATAAATCATAAGAGTATATAAATATCAACCTTCTGCCTGATAAAAACTTAAAATGGATAAAAACGGACACAATAACATCAGAGTGTGATGAACATTTACTGTTTTTATGTTTGCTTGCTCTAGTTGACGACATTATATCCATGCGTACACCACAGGCTCTTTATAAAACAGGCATCTAACCTGCAGTTTGACGTATCCCACACTATCACCTACAGGATATGAAGGAGGTGGTGTAGGAGTTAGGCCGATTCCTGCATACTCGTTCCCTTGTTCCTCATCCTCCATTCTTCCCACAGTAGGGGGTAAAGAAACCGGTGCTTGGGGCAAAGGGAAGGCAGCGGGTGGTGGAGGAGGCAGCGGTCGTTCCTGGATCCAGCTGCCTTTCCGTGATCCCATGTCTCCTGTGATCGGTTTGACCTCTGCCACCGGCAAAGCAGGTAGAGGTCTCCGGGACAGAGACTCCTGGGAAGGTAAACGAGGTCGTGCTTGACTCTGTAAAAGAGAGACGGTGTCTTCAAGGGCACAGCGGACCATTGTGAGCAGACTGTCGGCTGGGGGGGCAGTACCGCACACCGAAAGGGCAGGAAGGAGGTCCGAGAGACGGGACCAAGCCTGCTGGAGAACTGGAGGAATATCACCAACATGCCCAGCCTTCCAGACAGAAAGGATCTCAGCCAATGCGGAGGCGAGGTCCCGGGATGGGGTGGTGGCGACAGAGGCGGAGGTCAGAGCAGACTGGACTAGAGCAGAAAGAGACACTTTCCACTGGATGTCCCCGGAGCCGGTGCTTGACACAGATAAACGGCGTGTTGGGATTTCCAGAGTGAGGGCAGGCATGTCGTAGATGCCTCCATCAGGTTCTGACACATCTTCGGAGGTTAAGTCCTGCTTTCTAGGACTGGAAATCGAATAGGTACGTCCGTTTCCCACAGTTTCTGCAGTTATTTCGCTTGCCTCCAAGGGTAAACCAGGAAGACTGGGAACACTGTACACATCCTCATCCTCTGCATCTCCAGCTGATCCTGGAATATTGTAGGTTTGCTGCTGATGGTCAGAGGAGGAATTCAGGGCCAGAGTGGGAACATCATAAATCTGAAAGATACAAAAGAGTTACTCACTGTTTACTAATTTAGAAAGAATTACAAAAGATTTTGTAACCATAACTCTAACTGTGCAAATTGTGCAATTATGAAACAAAGTGTTATGAATCATGCTTTTCTATGACTGTTATGTGGGAGTCTCGGGTACTGTTCAATTTAAGACTGAAAAAAATAAGCATCACACACTAAACAACTAAGGATCACACACTACTAGACTTTCAAGTAATTACGAACACAACAGACTCGTTCATAACTGTCTTGTTGCTAGGAGATGCATGACAAATGAAAACAACATGTCTCATAATCAGTTCAAAATATTAAACAAGCTTGATATTCTTCAACTGGATGGAATCATGGTCTGAAGCTAAAAAGTCTTTCCTCTTCATACACTACACGATTTTAGGTGAAATCCGAACTCTGCCTGCCCAAAAAATTAAAACTGGCTCTGACTTTTAGCAACTAGTGTTGACTTCTCCAGACTGCAAATCAGGACAAAAAAGCAGGCAAACGTTCTGTAGTGTATTCCAGCCTTTACTATGTGTTCTCTAATAGCACGCAATTTAATGACCTTGGAGTGTCTCTTGTGTGTGGTTACCATCAATACATTACTAGAGAATCAGTAAGACTAATTTGCCATGTGACAGGTTCCACTTTGACACTGACTAATAATAATAATATATGGATTAAGAGCAAAAATCCTTTATAAAGCATGATTATATATCCGCTACATTTATTTACAGCAACAAGCACAAAAATCCATTGCTTAGGATTCAGTGAGGATTACTAAGAAAAATGAGAGAGGGAAAGGGGAGAGAAAGATTGTGGGTGGAGGGCTGAATAGAGCCACATGGGTCTGGCTGATCTGACTAACCCAACAGACGGCTGTGACTTGTGTGAACAAGAGAAAAGTGTTACATGAGATTAGCTCATAGCAGAAAAAAGGTGTGGTTTAAAAGCAAAGGAATAGGAGAGCAGTGAGAGAAAACAAGAAAAACAACGAGAGGAAAAACAAAGGAGAGATTATATGAAAATGTGTAGATTGTATGTAAATGTGCAAAACTTCTGATATTTAAAAGTAGATTTTTAGCAAATGAATTTCAAATACACATTCTTTTGAACTTTCTACTCAAAGAATTCCGAACAGTGAAAATAATTAGAATCAAAAAAGCATATTAAAATGATTTCTGAAGGATCAAGTGCCATTGATGACTGGCTGCTGAAAATTCAGCATTGTAACATAGGAATAAATTATATTTTAAAATATATTAAAAAAGGAAACAACTAATTTAAACTGTAATGATATGTCACAGTATTAATGTTTTGATTATATATCAATTGTATGGATAATTCTATGGTGCTATTTGCCTGGTTTTTGCAGCTAGACAACCTCTGTCTATTCACTTTTAATGTATGGACAAGAGCAAGATCAACATTCTGCCTTGCATTTTCTTTTGTGTTTGATTTCTTACCTCTGAGCCCTGGTCGTTGTGTAGAGTTACAGCACGAGGGGTGTTATAGATCCCATCCTCCTCCTCCTCAGAAGGCACTGCAGGAATTGGATGCTGCCACCTATTTGTTGGAGGTGTATCATATACCTGAAGAACACGGGAATAAACATTAAACATTGCATAATCTATACTACTTCTTCAGAGAAAACACCTCCGTCTTCTGCAGAACTACAACCTATTTCTTTTCTTCCCAATCACATTCTCATTTATCTCACCTCCTCACTGAGTTTCTCATCCTGGGAAGTTGCACTCTCCCTCTTGGTCGTTGTTTCACTGTTCTTCTTCATCTCGTCCGCTTGCATGTGTGCATTTTTACTTCCCTGTCTCTCTTCCTCCAGCATGTTTGTCTGCGGGGGTACAGGGTTGGCCTGGAGAACAGGGTTGGTGATTGGAACCGAGTTAGACTGAGGTAAATCCTTCCTGGTCACACTTCTAACAGGAGGTGCTGGAGGAGGCGGTTTGCGACCAAAATTCGGAGACCCTGGTACTCCAGACTTTCCCGCCCTGGCGAGTAGAGGGGATTCTCTCAGGGCACCCTGGGCCAGTTTTCCTCGACCAACCGGAGGAGTTGAAGCAGTACCCTTTTGGGATCCTCGGGCCGAGGGAGGTGTCTGCTTAAGATTCTGGCCTGGTGTTGAGGCTCCAGACACTCCTATAGTTCCAGCAGGGTGTTTACGGTCAGATTGAGGGGTCCTTGATATGGCACCTCCAGGTGGGGTTGGGGTTTGGTACATTCCTGGGGCATCCTGGCCAGTCTTACTCTGAGAAGGACTAATAGATGAAGATGGGCTGCTTTTGGGTGCAATCCCATCCGTAAGTCTTGGAGTCATTCCCGATACACACTGTCCTGCCACCGGGGCACCACTTGTAGGAGTCTGATATAAATTCTCAGTGGTCAACGCAGCGACAACTGGTCTAGGTACCAAGTAGCATCCATCAGAATTACCGGCCCCTGCATCCCGTGGACTTAAATACCTAGCCTCCCCTGCTGTTTCGGCTGCAGACCTGGGAAGAGCACTTGGAGTCAGGTACACTGAATCGGATGCCAGTGCACCTTGTGATCTGTGTTGTGCTGCCATTGGCGCAGGCGAGGTGGGAGTCTGGTAGAGGGTCCCTGACTCGCCACCCCGTCCTCTGAGTGAGGGTGAGCGGGGTCGTGCTGCCACACCCACATCCCCCCAGTCCGGACGAGGCCTGGTTCCAGAACTAGAATGCGATCGTGGCCTTCCTCCATCAGACTGACGCAGCTCTCCAGACCTGGCTGGGGAAGGAGCAGCCCCAGGGCTCTGGTACACCCCTTCAGCTAAACTGGGTGGTGAGAGATACACCCCATCTGGATCTTCAGTGCTCAGTCCATTTACCCTGCCCTGCTGGCTAGGTGATAGATGGACCGAGTCCACACTAGGAGCTCGTCGGGGATCTGTACCTGCGCTTGTAGCCAGAGTCTGAGCAGTTTGGAGGAGGCGTAATCGGTTGGCGGGGGCAATGCCTTGACGCCCATGTAGGGAGCAAAGCCACCACCCTGGTCCGCCGTCCTGCTCCTGGTCCAGAACCATCAGGATGTCACCTTTGCGAAACGCTAACTCCTCTGGGCTTTCAGCGGCATTGTCAAAAAGTGCCTTCGCAAGCACCGTCTACAAGACAATGAAAAAACAACTTAATAGAAGGAGACAAAAAACAAAGAAAGCTTTAAATAAAACATATAAAGACATAAATCACCTCTGGACTTGCTTATTTTTTAGTCTAGCTTTCTAATAAACATAGCACTGTACTCTATGAATATTGCAGGCTCTGTGATGAATTGCTCATGTTCTTCTATTGTAATTTGCTTTGGATTAAAGCGCCTGTTAAATGCATGAATGCAAATGTAAATACAACAAAGGCAGCAAAACATAATAAATTCCTGCATAAATAAAAAAGGGAGACAGACAGCAGAAATGCTTCAACCGAGTCCTTCAATGGAGACGAGGAAGGACAGCAATAGATTTCACTGGACTGCTAGCAACAATGTAATTTAATTGTTGTTTAAATTCAATGTACTCAGTTAAACTGAATTTATTTGAGCCTTCAGCTGACTCTACTTCCGCAGCGTTTGAGCTGCATTGTGTTAGTAAGGGAAGTCAAAAAAGGAAAAGCGTAGAGGATCTAACCAGGCCACTTCAACCAGGTTCATAAAATCAATTTGTTTTCCCATTTACTTAACAAACAGAACTAGTGCATCATCACGGCAACACAAGGGCAATGAAGGCCATGGTCAACACCATAAAAACCCAAGTCTCATAGTTTAAACATTTAAAGAACACACAAATATGGCTTAGATTAAGAAGTTTAAAACATGGTCAGAACATAGCAATTTAATTGCTGACCTAAATTCTTGGCATACATAAAGCCTACAGAAGAACTGCCCATTTAAATGCTTCTGAAAAGGGCAGCGGTTATGAGCCGTACAGTTAGAGTGACGTTACGAATGTAATGGGTTGCCTCAAGGTCTTTTGTATTCAGAACACCACACTTCTGCCTTCATGGGTAAATCAATATTGATAGAGAGAATGCATAAGTAAGGGCAGAGGTCTGTGATTATGGAAGAGAGAGAATTAGTGATTAAGCGAAAGAGGCGCTGAGTTGATGATAATGAGGAAGACTCGTGGGGGAGGGGCTCAACATCTGTCCCCCAGTTTTAGGTCCTTTTGTCATCCCCTTTTATACCTCTAAATTTCCCTCTCATTCTCTCATTCCCCCCAGGGGATGTGCTGCTCTGAGGCAAGCTGAGCCCCAGTTCCCCCTCCTCCATACTAGCAGTGGATATGAATATTAAGGACTGGACAGCAGAGAGTGTTTTACAGTGGTGACTTACGCACACTTACCGATAGGGACATGATTGAAGCTGGTTCTCCGCAGGTTTTGGATATGTTAATTCCACATGGGCTCACCACAGAAACTGTATGCCGTTCACATGTGCACTGTGTGACTCATCTGCATGTTTTGCAGATCTGGTTTTCCATTAACCTGAACTGTGCAGTGGTGGTAAATACAATGACCCAAAAAGATCAATTTCTCAAAACCATGATTGTCGTCCTTTGCAGTCTGTGATTTTCATCACATCTGACAGTTGCCGCACATATTGAACCTGGAGGATCAAAATAAATGCATTTTAGATAAATCTTCATAGCATAGTAGTGCGTTAGTAACACAGAGTTCACTTTCAGTCAGCTGCAGCAGCTAAACTAGTCAGACCAGCTGTGGGGCTCCACCAGTGGAGTTCAGACAAAAAAGATCTTATTTCACGGGAATATGGCTGTTAACTTTTAAGTACAGCTGTAATGTGGTATTTCAATTTGCCCACACTGATTGGACAGGATTAAGAGGCTATATGATATCATAACTTAGTAACTACGAGTTAACACAGGTAGAGACGTTGTTCTTTATTAATGTTTGTTTATATGTATTTATTGTTTATAAAGATAAAGTTTAAAGGAATGATTTTTTTTTTTCAGTTTAAAGGAATGAGACAAAACCAATTCAGCAGCTGTGGTAAAACCGCCTAACTTACTAAAGGCTAGGACACTGGCCTTTTGAGACCACAGGATAACATCTACATATTTTTTAATTAAAAATATGGCAAATTATAATCCTGTTAACCTAGCGTATTTCAAGTAATTTTGCTATAGATTAAACTGCACTAGGCTGTAACAGAAGAAAAAAAAAATCACAGTCCCAAGCCACGTTTCGTTTTCCATCCAAGACATCTCAAGGTTTCTTTTATGCAGTAGAACCCCAATGAGACAACCAGAGGATTAAATAAACGAAGAAATAAAATAAAGAAAACAAGAAAAGCCCGCATTTTCCGGATAAACCAGTGACAAAGGCATTAGGCATGTAAATAACATTCTTTCAAAAAACGGGATGCATTTTAATTCACAAAGACGCAAACAAGCGGCGACCAGCCAGTGTAAAATGTTAAATAAATAAGCGGTGCTCGTCTTACCGTTCACATGTCTAGAAAAATCATCTGGAAATACAGAAGTAGAGTCAAACGTCGCAAATCATATCTCCTCAAAAGACTGCAATGCACGGCTGTTGTTTTTCTTTTCTTTCTTTGGGGATACACGTCTCGCTCCGCCAGGCTTCGCCCTACCCTGGCCTTCTTGGTTTTGAATTACAGTTGAGCGCATATGGTCGCTCCCCCTCATTGTGCCCAACACAGCACGATTCCTACAGTCCATCATGCCCTCTAGTGGAGGACTTCTATCTATCTATCTATCTATCTATCTATCTATCTATGACTTATTTCCTCTTGTAAGCTTCTTAGGATGTTTCTGTCAGACCGGAGAAAAGGCTACAACAAAAATGCACATGCAATGCAAAGATGTGTTAAGCAAGTTATATGCATAAGCTGGTATTCAATTACTTTTACAAAAAAATAGAATCAGTAAAAGGAATAGTATGATAAAATACATACAAGTGTATACTAAGCATGGTGAAGAAAAGCTTTTGTGAAGAGTAGATTGCACTTAGATTTTAAGTCACATTTCTGTTGTTCAGTGTAAAAGATGTAGCTCACTATATTTTGATGAATTTATCTTCAGTGGCATGCTCTTCAACAAAATGCTGGGTTTTATACTGTTCAAAAACACTAGCTAAAAAAGAAGACATGAGGGGAAATTACATAAGAAAGTACTTCAGTTTTTTGTGTCTGAAGAGAAAATGTCCATAAAACCAGTAAAGCCAATTAAATGGTAATTAGATTATCTAGACTGAACATATTTAGCAAATGTCATATTATCTGCCATGGGCCGTAACCAAGTTTCTTTATGCTTCTAGATTTACAATTTATAGTAAAAACAAGTGTAACATACCTTGAACAACAGGGATTAACAACAGGAACTGCACTGAACAAACACTAAGCTTTGTTATAGAACAAAAAGATAGGGTCGCTGCCAAGGTATCTGATAGCTCTGTTTAAATATTTGTTGACCTGATTTGCTGAGTGCAACTGATCAAGAAAAACCGCACTTTTCTGTTCAGCTTCCTATTTTTACTAAAAGTACCACTACAATAATACAATTAAGAACTATAGGACAAGTACAAGTGCAAAACCAGCACACATGCACACACTTTAGCTATAAATCCTATATAATCTACAATATTTCAAAGTTTACTTGAAATAAAATACTTTACTAATATATTAGGTGGATCTTTAAGAATTAATTATTAATTAATTTGAACTAATCAATAAATTAATATTCCTTGTAACTAGAATCTTCCACCAGAGGGCGCGTGAGAGCTCAGATGGATCACTGACCCGCATTCAGTTTTGTTGTTGTTGTTTTGTTATGATTGTACACTAAAATGTAAAACATTTAATCAGGTAATTCCAACTCTTAATACCTGACATTAAAATAAAAAGACGGCCTATAAATGTATATAAAATGACACACAAAAATTTCCAGTCAATCATCCGGTGATCACACTGATCTGTGATTGGTCAGTTCTGACCAGCGCTGTAATAAATTACAGGCACCACGCAAAAACGAATCTACTCTCTACTTCCTCCTTGGCGCTCTGAGCAATAGTTTACACCTGGTTAATGACACCAGAGAAACATTAGTATCCATCGAATTGCACATAAAATCAAGAATGCATTGCAAAAGGATAATTCTTATTTATATGTTTCTTTCCAGTCCAATAAGAGACAACTTCCGGACCGTTTATCACCGCCCTTTCTGAGACCCATAATACACAATCTACCAGTTTATAATATTTCTACGCTAATGACGTACGAGAGACGTTGAACTTTATTACTTGCAAAGTGCCACCAGAACAGCAGACCTTCTCAGCTCGAAGGTAAAGCTGTATTTCTTCTTATCAAGCTATACTTTACAGTTATATTCTTAACAATTTATTAAGATTTGAAACAACACGATTCGCTCTTGGCTCACCTCAACAATGAATTCGTTATTGTGCAGTTAACCATAGCTGTTTAAGTAATATTAACGTTAAACAGAATAACTTGCTGGTTTCTGAAGTACCTCACAGAAACACTTTTTCACTTCATCTGCTTTTCAATGAATGTAATTAATGTTAACAGGAAGATTCTGTGTACCTATAACTGTGTACCCATAACTGTGTACCCAATATGACCTTTAACCCACTTTCCTACCTTTAATCCTCTTTCTCTATTTTTCCAAGGCAATGTTGAAGGCTGTAACCAGGTGCCTTTGGTCAAATCCTGTTGCTGGCAGAAGAATGATGTCCCATCACATACCACAGAATTTGTCAGGAAAAGTTGCTATAGTAACTGCATCCACAGATGGGTATGATGCTTTATTTCCATTCTTGTCCAACTGTTCTTTAGTTTCAGATCTTTGAAACAAAAGGGTGTGAAGCTGTCACAGCACAAAAACACTGTCTCTAACGCTACTAAAACATATGTAAATGAATGTCCTTAATACTTGCATAACATGCTGACAGACCCTTGTACTCACCGATCTTCTCAGGATTGGGTTTGCAGCTGCGGAGGCTTTGGGTCAGAGGGGAGCACATGTGGTTGTGAGCAGTCGACGTCAGGCCAACGTTGACAAGGCTGTGTCACTCTTGCGCAGCAAAGATATAAAAGTAATAGGCACCACATGCAATGTGGGAAAAGCAGAAGATAGAGACAAGCTCATTAACATGGTGAGGAGTTTCTTTATCGCTCTTTTTAATCAATATTTAGTAAACATTTTGGGAATCATACTGAGGAATATGCGCAAATGTTATGAGGAGTCCAAAAGTCTGTGCTAACTTGTTAATGTATAATATATTTTGGGAAGAACTTTGATGTAAAATGCTCTTATTTGCTTTGTTGTTGCAGACAGTTGAACAGTGTGGCGGTGTGGACATACTGGTGTCTAATGCAGCGGTAAACCCATTTTTTGGGAACATATTAGAATCCACAGAGGAAGTCTGGGACAAAGTATGACAAAGTTATTAGCTTTAATGAACTTTTTTCTATGGAAAAAAAAAAATCAGTAGTGTCAGTACTGACATTCGCTTTGTCTACCACAGATACTTGGAGTGAATGTGAAGGCTTCTTTCCTTCTGACCAAAATGGTTGTGCCTCACATGGAGAAAAGAGGGTGAGAGACAAGTCAAAATAAAAGTAGGGGGTGTATATATAATTTTTTTTTTTTTTTTTTTAATAAACTTCAGATCTGAGCCTAAGGACCTTTTCATTTTCAGGGGTGGGTCAGTTGTGATTGTGTCTTCAGTCGCAGGGTACCAACCAATGCAAGTATGGTGTTTACTTGCTCTTATGTAAAGTTTAATCATGCAACACACCTTGAAAAATAGTAAATAACAAATAAAAAATAAATAGCACGGAAGTGATTTCTTTAATTGGGTTTGTAAACTTTTATCGGCTGTTTTTCATTCAGCACTAGGTCACCTTGCTGTCACTCTTTGACTCCTAGGGTCTGGGCCCCTATAGTGTGAGTAAGACTGCCCTGCTGGGTTTAACTCGAGCGCTGGCTCCTGATCTCGCCCACAGTAACATCCGGATCAACTGTGTCGCCCCTGGCATCATCAAGACACGTTTCAGCGCTGCTGTAAGGATTTCCTACACATTTTTGCCGGCTTTCATTTTCAGAGCTTCTTGGAAACTCATCTTTGTCTAATTTTAATTTATAACGTCAATTATAGTCTTTACAAGGTTTGCCTGCATAACCATTTGCTTCTGTTCTTCTGTAGCTGTGGGAAAACGAGGGTGTGCTAGATGAGTTCTTGAAACAGACAAGCATAAAAAGGTTTGTACAAGTGCTGTCAAGACAATGAATACAACTTCTTAAAAAAGACAGCACCACTGTCTTTTTTTTTTTTTTTAAAAGTGTATGATTTCATAATATACTGATGATATTAGAGGAAAAAAAAAAATCGCCCATTACCGTTAAGGCAGCATTCCAATAAATTTCCACAAGCTATTCCTTCTTTTTCATAAGCTTTCATTTGTTGCTTTATGGTGTAGGAAATCTGATTCTTATCTAATGTATTGATCTCTTAGACTTGGAGAGCCAGAGGATATAGGTGGTGTGATTGCCTTCCTGTGCTCAGATGAAGCCTCATACATGACCGGAGAGACCCTCACTGTAACTGGAGGCATGAACTGCAGACTGTAAGAGGAGCGGCATTGAGACAGTAATCATGTACTTGTACAT
>SCHK01401567.1:0-12521 GCA_004124795.1 Poropuntius huangchuchieni | reverse complement strand
TCAAGATGAATTTTATCATTTAGTTCCATTCACAGAATATACTGTATCTAGTGAGCCGTGTGGGAATGTGTGTTAGAATTATATTAAATTCAAAATTAAAATGTGTAACACATGCCTATGATGATGAAAGGGTTGAACGGCTTCTTTAAATAAGAAAAGATGAGTGGAAAAAGACAGGAATTAATAAAGTGTTCCCGGTATTATTTGCGGCGGATGCAATAACAGCCTCTAATTATGGCAAGATGGCCTCAAATATCAAACCTTCCTGAGATTTCTATAAAACTCTTTCCACAGACACTTTTATTTCTGCACAATATTTTTCGCTCTGTGTTTAATTTGCATGACATTTCAGAATTAGATTTTGAGGGAGAGAATTAAATCTGAGCAAACAAACAGAAAAAAAATAAATCTACTTTTAAGTCTGCAAAATCTAATTAAATAAAGAATTTAATTCAAAGCGGAATGTCAAAACAAATCCAACTAGATTTTAACATTTTCTGGAGAAAATGCTAGCGGTTCTTGTTTGTGCAAAACTAGCTTTTTGTTAGTTCACTGTAGGTGGCTACTGCAGTCCATATGCAAATTAATTAACCACATGCACATTTTCATCTGATGAGAACTGCAATCTAAAAGCATTTGTGTTTTACAGGCAAACACTAGGGGGCGTGATTGAGTCTGGCTTCATAAAGCTGCCAGTATATTTCTGTCAGTCCAGTATGAAACCGCTCGATGTCCTGGCAGGACTGCGGAGAGCTCAATACCGCCGACAGAGGCCTTGAGGTTTCTTCATGGCATTATGTAAGTGCTGTTGCTCCTAGTTCAGGCATCATGGATGACTTCCTTACAACGACTGGCATTTATCCACACGCTATTTTACAGTAAGGATTCCCACCTCTAATTCGGTAGTGTAAGGACTGAACATTGGTGTGCAACGGGAATGAAAGGGAAGGAAAAACAGCGAACAGTAAATAGTGAGTGAGACTGGAGGGGAGAGCTGTTGTAGAAGTTGCGGCTTCATTGGTGATGGGCACCGCTTCAAGTTTCTCTCTCGCGCTCCACCCCAAAAGCCACTTTTATGGTGCTGTTTACTAGCTGAAGCTTCCAGAGATCTTTATCACAAAGTCTTTGATAGGCCAGATTTCTTCCACAGTCCATATGCTGCTGGATCTGAGCACCAGACCACAAGAGACGGGAAACCAACAGCGCTTACAGGACAGTACAACACTTCACTTGTGTGTTCAGATGTGCTGAAGTCCGTACGGATGTGCTCTACGGACAGTTAATGAGGGGAAAATAGTCAGGGCATGAATAACTATTTAAATACATGTTGTAGCAGTTCATAACAACACACAGAAACTGGATATTTACACTACAACTGTACATTTACTCAGCAATGATGCCTTTGACATTTATAATGATAAATAAGTATCGTCCTTTGGAACACGTATCATGGTTTCCACAAAAAATATTAAGAAACAAAAACTGACATTGTCCCGAGTGCCAATTTCGAAAGAATCATTTGACACTGAAGACTGGAGTAATATCTGCTGCTTTTACATCACTGGAATAAATTATATTTGAAAATATATTCAAATAGAAAACTGTTATTTTGAATTGTAATAATATTTCACAATTTTACTCGACAAGCATAAGAGACTTCTTTCAAAATCATTACAAAACTGTGCTGTATATCAAATATTTGTTATATATGCAATGTTATGTTTTGCTGGTGATATAAAATTAAGCAACTCCACATTATAATAAAAAAATCATACCTCTTTCAACAAAAATCTATCGTTTGCATAAAATGTAAATTATAAATACAGTCCAATTTATACTTTATGCAGTACCATATAGCATTAAAATAGTTCAAATAACATTACCTTTTCTTTTTGCCCAGTATTCTGGTATGTTATTTATGTATATTGTTATTAGCATAACAAATTATACCCCAGAAATTGGGCAATAGCCTAGCAACCACTTTAGCATCAACTAACAGCTACTTAAGCTACATTTTATCATTCAACTAACAGCACATATCGACGCTTTTTATGCTACTCTGACCAAGAGTGAGCACACAGTTATGTAATATTAGATATATGCACAGAAATGGAGATGTTTCAGTTCCAAAACACAAAAAAAATAAACCACGGAGCAAACAGGAGGTAGATCACATCCACTTCCACCTGCAGTTAAAACTAAAACCGCTTCCACTTAACTTCAATCCAAGCCAAAGCATCAGTGTCCTTCATATTCACAAAAATAAACAATAGCATCTCTCCTATGCCTGAGTGAATCTGTGCCACGACTGAGTAGAGCGGATCCTGTAATTATACTGTGTTTAGTGGACGTTGTTCAATCAAACCGTGGTGACCGAAAGGAACAATAGCAGCAGCACTTAGTCTATGAAGAACCGAAGGCAGCCAAACCAGTCTGGCACCTTCATCAACACTACTGACTTCCTGCTTACGGTCACATGACCAGGGTCAACAGGAAGTCAGATCCGCAATATCCGGCGGCGGATTGCACTTACGAATGGCAACGTATGGCAAAGGACTTGAGGGTTTTCTGAGGATATAGCTTTGGTTTGAATGATAGGCTTTCTAGAAGATTATAGGTTTGGATTCGCCTCTATGTTGTCGCTAAGAGTTTAACCGCTTCTTTCTTTGTCAGAAATGGTCTGTGGAGAGGAAAGGAGAGGTGAAAACCCAAAGTGACAAGGAATGTGAAAAAGAGAGAAGGAAAGCTTGTAATTCCTGTCGGGTCCAAAAACGGAGACAAAGGTGGTCTGTGGAAGACTGAGCGGTGACCCCGCCATTGAAGATCATTTACATAATGGTGTAGACGTTCGGAAGAATGGTGAAATTTTAGACTTCCATTATAACACAAATAATGAAACCAAGCCTGGTAATTATTGCCTTCCCCACCCATCTAGTGCTGTACAGTTGGAGATAAAAACATGTTTTTTAAGATGAAAAAACTGCTGATTTTTCTTCAGTGTTTAGGAGGTGGAGAAACCTCACGTGCTGTGCTTCAAGAGTACGTTTACACTGGTGTAAAGCATCAGGGCTTGTGGAGACATTAGAGGCCCAGACTAGAAGATCTGTGGTCTACCTCTTTCCCTCTCTCTTTCTCTCTGTTTACGTTCCTTCTTCCCCTTCATGTTCTATCACTCTTAGTCTCTCTGCGGTGTTTCCATGTCAGATTTTCCCTGGCTTTCTCTTTCTTTTCTCTCTCTGCTGTATATGCGGTTGCTTATGAACACGGCAAACATGCTCTGATATACGCTGCCGTTCAACGTTTGTGGTCAGTAAGAAAATAGTGCTTTTATTCAGCGAGAGTGCATGAAATTCATCAAAAAGTGACAGTAAAGATATTTTATTATTGCAAAAAAGTTTTCATTTCAAATAAACTTAAAAATAATGAACTTTCTATTTAGCAAAGAATCCTGAAAAAACACACAAATCACGGTTTCTGCAAAAATATTAAGCAGCACAACTGGTTTCAAAATTGCTAATAATAAGAAATGTTTATTAGAATGATTTCTGAAGGAACATGTGACGCTGAAGACTGGTCTAATGATGCTGAAAACACAGCTTTGCATCACAGAAATAAATTACGTTTTAAAATATATTCAAATAGAAACCGGTTGATTTAAATTCTAATAATATTTCACAATTTTGCTGTTTTTACTGTATTTTTGAACAAATAAATGCAGCCTTGGTGCGCAGAAGAGAAAAAATCTTACTGACCCCAAACTTTAAAAGAGAGTGTGTTGTGATAATCTGACTACATCATGCCTCGTTTTGAATCAGGAACTTTCCTTAAAAGTGTTGGATCTGTGTGTCAAAAATGTTCATTTAAGCTCTCAGCACAGGAAAGATGACTTGTGACAGATCACAGTTTGCTCTTAAGATGTCTTGATTGACATCAGCAGCCAGCGAGAGAGCAGATGAGTATCTGTGAAGCTCAAAGGTCATGCACAGAGTTCAAAGGTCAGGCGTTCGTATGCTGTGACAGTACAAACTACCTAGTGAGTGTCAATATTACAGTACAAACACTGTTTCTATTCTGGTATGTAGTCCCAAGTAGTGCTAGATGTTTATATCCAATATTTACTATATATTTGTGATCATTTTGATTGAGATGATTTGATGAGGTAAGTAAACTACATCATGAATATTAAGATGATTTTTTACATTTTTATTTAAACAAAGTTTGCTTAGTTTTGTAATCCTTCCTTGTTTCGTAAACCAACAATATGAAGCAGCACAAATGCATTAATTTTACAATGGAATTAATTTTAAAATTGAAGTAGTAAAAAATGAAATGAATGAAAAATTAGATTATAATAAATTAGAGTTGGTAGATTAATTGAAGTGATTAAGTGAAGTGAATCTCTCAGCACTCAAAAAGGTCAAAAACATCTCTTCATGGTATTATCATAACGAAAAATGTTTTGTCTCTCCTCTGTCTGTTCACCTTCATCGGTCTCTTCTGAAATACACGAATAATACCCAACTTTTAAAGACCATAACTAAAACGGAACCGTATATAATTTTATAATTCCTCACAAAAAAAGAAGAAAGTGTCTTTCCCTCAGTGCACGTATACACATCTGGAGAGAATTGTCTGGCGTTTGTTCTCCTCTCTTGTGTTATTGGCAGGGATCTGACCGGAGCGTGCTCTCATATTCCCAGTGTAACACTTTAGAATGGAAATATTTAACTTACTATCCACCCTGTATAAACAGCTTCTTCTCTTCGCAATACTCCTGCCCACGACCGGACAGTATGCGGGACATCGCTGCCAAATCACGGTGGTCTGCTCTAGTCTGATCGGGGAATGGGACTCTTGCATGCAAATGTTGAGGGGCTTTGTTTCAGGGAGTGCACAGATTTTTTTATTAGTTCACCAGGTAATTAACTTGAAGTTTGTAAGGTTAGTGCATAGATTGCCAAACTTTTTGTTACCTGAACCCCTTAGATGTAAAATAGTACCTCCTAATATTTCCAAATAGTTAATATTTCAACAATTATGTTATTCTCTGATGTTGGTTTATGGCCACATGGTATGCTAGTAAATATATAAATGTTGAAATATTAATAGATGTATTTAATATGTTTAGTTGGTAACACTTTACAATAAGGTTCATTAGTTAAACATTAGTTAATGTATTAACTAACATGAACTAACAATGAGCAATACATTTGTTACTGTATTTACTAATCTTCGCTAATGTTATACAGATGTTCATTGTTAGTTCATGTTAGTTCACAGTGCGTTAACTAATGTTAACAAGATTTAAATTTTAATTAATTAGTAAATGTTGAAATTAACATTAACAAAGATTAATAAACGCTGTATAAGTGCAGTTCATTATTAGTTCATGTTAACTAATGTAGTTAACTAATGAACCTTATTGTAAAGTGTTATCAATATGTTAAACATTTAAATGTGAATAAAATGATTAATATTTAAACATTAAAATTATTTTATTATTTACATTTCAGTGAGTTGATATTAGTAATTATGATTTTTATTATAAATCAGTAATTAATGTTAATTAAAAAATTATTATCCTTTAGTGGTTTAATTGGTCAGTTGTCACATGACATGCTAGTAAATAGAATATTGGTTGAAATATTAGTAATATATTGAAATATTACTAAATGTATTTAATATATATTAAATATAGTTAAATAATAATAAAACTGTAATATTTTAGCAGCAAAAAAACAATAATAGTAAATAATATTTAATATTGAACATATTTATATTTCGGGGAGTTAATTCATTCTAATTTTATTATAATTCAAAAATTTATATTAATTAAAATTATTATTGATTTAACTGTAAAGATAAAAAAATATGATATTAATATAATATTAAAATATAAGATAATAATATAGTAAAGATATTACTGTTATAACTGTACTGTATGTTTTGAATGCTTCACTTTCAAATGTTCAAACCCTCGAGCTTTTAACTTTTAAAATCCTTAAACTTTAATTTTGGCAGAATAGGAAATGAAAATTCCATAAAAACATTGGAAAATATACAAAAGTGTAAATAAAGTGAACCTAGTGCATGCTGTGTTCCCAAATGCACACTAGTAGCTTCAAATCTTTAAACATTTTCAATTCAGTTAAAAATTTACCCGACCCTAAATGGCATGCAAAATGAATGAGCTTTGATTGGTCACTTCATATGTCAGTCAGGCAGTTTTTCCTAAGTGGGCGGTGCTTGAGTAGAATCAACTGCAAAATTAACTACAATTTGTCCAGATAGCGACTACAGACTTTAGTAACATGATAATTGTTTATTGATCATAAAAGGCGTCTGATCAGTACAGTATCTTGATCTCCTCATATGGCTACCAGACTTTTATCCATGACGTGAACTCTGTCATTTGCCTTCTTTCTGACCTTTGTCCACTATTTTAAACTGAAAGGCGTCTCTCATTTCTCTAGCAGCTTGGCAGAGGCCTGCGTCTGACCACAAGACCATAAGGAAACCGCCACTCACCAATACAAGCACAAAGGCAGGGGTCGTGACTGGTCACCCGTCCAGACGGACCTGACGTCCAGCCCGTACGCTCACACATCTCTGCACAGCTGGGCCCATTTCCCTGGAAGCTTGACCTTCGACCCCTGACCTTGAACTTGAGCCTGGCCTCGTTTTCCGAGCGCGGTCTGACCGCCGTGTGACACCGCAGATGACCCTCTCTGGGTTTCGGAAAGGGTGTAGTGGTAATGGCATTGATTAGCAGGGCCTGGTGCCAATATATTTCTCTCTGAAGCCGTTTTGATAGATGAGGCCTCGTCTAAATAGATGAGCGTCTGGCTGAAGAGGCAGGTGCGACGTGAAGTTAATGTTTCTAAAGTGATGTGGACTTGGTGGAAGGATGCTACCGTTTGACCTCGGGGTCTCAGACATCACCCCTTCTCTCTCATTTTCCCTGTTTCCCCGTGAAGCGCACGTCTTTTGTAGTTTGCGGGTGCAAAGACCATAACCACCAGCAGTTGCTAATTAAAACATAGCTGTTGTCATTTAAACATTCAATGACTTTGACCCTCATCCACTGTTTGAAGTTTTAGCGACCCCAGTCTCAAGAGTGTTTGGACTCTTTTTAGTAGAAGTATTAGGTTTACTTCATCATTTTTCCTAATCTTATGAAAACTGATTAGGAAAGGTTTCATAATTGCATGCTTCAAATCTATTATATATATTATTAATATAAAAAAGGAACAATTATCATAAAAAAAAACTAATTTCTCATCATTTTGATCAGTTTTTTTTTTTTCAGTGTGTTTTTAATGAGCACAAATTATTATTCTGGATAACAGGCACATTTTTTTTTTTTTAAAAGTGCATGTGGTAAAACAGGTTTTAAGCTTTAATAAAATCTGTTTAGTGGGCTGTTTTTAGGTCTGAAAACCAAAAAATGGATAGGAAATTAAAAGGTTAATTTAAGTGTTTTACATTTCTACTTTATTTTATTAAATGCAGCCATTACGATTTTTTATAAAATTTATTTGATTTTATTAGATTTTATTTTATCATTGTGACAGAGATCACTGATATAGGTGTTGGCAGAATGGCCTGTGTCCTTTTTAGAAATCTGCACAGTCAGAAACACTTTGTATCTACCAATCATATTGCATGTTAAGATTTGCTGGAGTGGCTGACATATAGGATGAGTTTTTAGAAGTAAAAGGGTTTGGCAAATTTATTTAGGTAATTAATGTGACTGAGATTTGTCAAATTTGCCAGCAGTTCTTCGTTATAAGTATTAGTGGATATACTAACAGCATTCAGTCAGTGTTTATGAGGATCTCTACAGGGACAACAGGGGAAAATAAATCCAACTGTCCATTCAGGCATTGCACTAAACGACAGGCTATAATGGGAAATGAAGTGTCCAGAGAGTGCTTGTGATATGAGGCCCTACAGAACACCACAGAAACATCACACACTGTGCATTAATATTTCAGAGATCACGCACATAAGCAGACAACACGTTCTCAGACACTGATGTTAGTAGATATTAAAGAATAATTTTACAGATTTTTTTGTATTGGTGCATGTTTTTATTTTATGTTTCCTGAGATGCTCTTATAATATTATTAGGATTTTTACATCAAAAATGTCATAATTTTGACATTTAAGAATGGCCATTTTCAATTCTATTTAAAGGGGTGGTTTACAGTTTTTTTTTTTTTTCTAGGCTTGATAGTGTTTATGGGTTGCAGTCTAACGTGTTCATGCTTTGTTTTTTAAAAAAACACATTATTTTTCACATAATTCACCTTTATTCAACACTGCTCTGTCTCTTCTCTGGCAAACGCCTCATTTTAATTCCGGGTTTAATGAAGCCCCTCCCTCAGAACTATGCGATGGGCTGAGATTGGTTAGTTGGCTCAGTGTGTTGTGATTCGCTAAACCTCCGACTGTACATTGCTTATCAATATGAGTGCGAATGAGACTCAGATAATATTAGTGAAGAGGACCGCAGCACGGCTCTTAATGGTATGTTTGTTTGTTGTCTCGTACTTTTAGAAATGCTGTTTTTTGTAAATGGTACTGCTTCTGTTAGCTTCTATTATACAGTTTTAAAGCTTTAATACAGTAGGTAACCTCACACTCGTTCTCATAGCTATGTGAAAAGTGTATAATTGGAACAGTATTATTTGTAGATCTGACGATCTGAATGAATGAGAGAGAGAGAGAGATGCAGAGCAGGCGACGTGAGGAACAGTATTAAGAACCGTTGCTTTTGAACATTGATTTTGAAACTTGAGCATCATTAGAATCATTTGAAGACAGAATCGCAATTCATATATGAATATATTTTTACATGTTTACATGCACCCCTAGTTTTCTCTTCCTCTTCTCTAAACCGGTGCAGTAGGCTATTGGCTCGCCCCTTTCGTTGCGTGTTCCCGGGGGCAGGGTTTATCTGGGTCCGTGACGTATGGGACCCGGGAAGTAGCTCGTTGTAGTCCCATATGAGGCGTTTTTGTAGGCATTAAACTTCCTGAATTTTAAAAGACGATATCTCCGTTTGCATTTAACTTTCAGCGCTGCAACTTTGCAGATTTTGTTTATGCTCAAACAGCAACATTACACACTAACTAACGTTAAAAAAAATGAAATCGCAGTCAACCACCCCTTTAATTCAAGTTTTTTTTTTGTATAGCGCTTATCACAATACAAATCCTTGCAAAGCAGCTTTACAGAATATTTTAAGTTTCTACATTATATTTAGGAGTAGGTTATTAGTGGTGACTATGGCAGAAATGTGCAGTCAAAATCATGCAGTTAGTTTAATATTACATGTAATCAAACAGACGGTGAACACTATTAACTGCAATTATTATATGTTGCGATTAAGCTTTGCAATTCCAATTAAGCAAAATTTGGTAGTTTTATATGTTGTTCCAGGATTAGCATTATAACAAACATTTATGTTTTTTGACAGCATAGTGAGGCAGACTCGTTTACATCATTTACAATGCAGTTGCTGGAATTTTTTTGCACAGCATCTTGGGTAATGTAGTTTTTTAATCACAGATTCAGCTGTTAAACAATTATTTTAATGATAAGTTCAAATATAGTGAACGGTTGGCTTCAACAAAGTGTATTCCATCGATTAACAGGTTTGTTATAAAAGAAACGGGAAAAATTGAAAAAACTGAACAGGATTTTTACTTCTAGAACATGACTGTTGCACTCTATTGACCAATCAACATCCAGGACTAGAACTCAATTAAGTTTAGTTCATATTTATTTATAAAGCACTATTAAAGCAACAGGCCTTCAAGGAGTGTGCTGTAAAATAATAAAAAGATGATGATATAGGACATGAATAAATAATCACACAAGAAAATATGAAAGAAAAACACAGGCTAAATAAACAAACAAGGACATGCAGCAATTAATCAATGTTCTGTTGAACTAAACGCCAGAGAAAGGAGATGGGCTTTTAACTGAAATTTAAAAATGTTTGGAAAGTTGGGGTTACAGTAGTATTATGTGAAGATAAACTATCAGTTTTATAATTCTAGGGCCTGTTTAGACTTGGTCACTTCATGCGTTTTCTATAATTGCATAGCCATCCGATCGTGAAGATGCTCAACACACAATCATCTTCATTAAAAGTAGTAAGACTGACTTTTTACTCTTTCTAGTGCTGATGCCGCCCTATCTCTCCTGTTGCGGTTTTTGATCTTGAAATCATCAGTTGCTTTCTTTGACGTGAACTCTGTTAAATGTGCATATTGCACAAGAATTGAATATCGGATTTATATCCGTTTTGCGGAGACACATTTATGTGGCCAAGTGTAAATGGAATAGTTTTAACAAATTAGATATCTATCCGATCAAAGAAAATGCATGAAGTGACCAGGTGTAAACATTCCCCTAAGTACTGATAGTGAAAAAAAGAAATGAACTTCAAAAGAAATTAAGAATTCTACAACACAAGACTTATCATAAAGAGAGCGTAACATGAGAAGAGCAGCAAAACAAAGTTTCTGAATTGGCAAGAACTGCACAAGCCCAGACAGAGATGGAGTATCTCACTTTGGCAGGTTGCTAGTATGGATTAAAAAGTGCCGTGATAAATGTGTGAAATCATTTAATAATTATTCCTTCATTGTTTCAGGATTTTGCTCATTGTGCTCCAGTCATCTCTGGTTTGATTTCTGAAATACCCAGATCTCGTACCCTCATCACAACTCTGCCAGAGCCGCAGCTGGTTCGTATCGACGGTGTAATCGTCTCCAGAAGCTGTTTTACTCGACATTTAACAGCTCTAACGTATTTTTCACATCACTGACATGCATGCCCTCACCAATAGAAAAAAGCCAGTGCTTTTGATCAAATTCACACCACATGCATCTCCTAGAAGATGAGCTTGAGACTGTGTGGAAGTGCGTTTTATCCCTGTTTTGATCAGGCTTTCTCTTCTCTCATGTGCCAGAGGTTCTCGTGTATGTGCCGTGAGTTTGTTCCAGAATCTTGCGGTGAGGCTGCACCAGAAAAATGGGTCTTTCTGGATCTTCTGTCAGTGACAGAAGAAGGATGAGCAACAGGCTTGGAGGACATTTATCTCTGACGCTGAGCAGAATCGCCACATGGACACGTTTAGTGGCTATGGACAATAGCTATAAGCCGCAAATTTCTCTCTCTGTGTCTGTCTAAACACAAACTGATCCATATGGAAGGATTTCTGCTGAAGTTTGTACCAGTACGCTGGTGTCATACTGCAATCCTCCCCCGTTTGTGAGAAAGAAAAGGCAATCAATGCCTCATATCAACTATCTCGTTACCGAGACGGGCTAAATGAACCGTTGGCAGTTACAGGATGGCGCTCGCAATCAAGACCCAAACCGGTTTCTAACAAAGCAAAACCAGTGGAAAAAGACTGTGCAATCAACAGAAATAAACCTAAAGCCCCGTGACTCTCCGTATCAGTGGAAACGCTGGAGAACAATGGCTGTAATGAAGCCAGAGAGCTCAGGTCCAGCCGAATGTTGCTGAACACAGGCGAGGTCTTCAGAAAATAAATCTGCGTCTTAAAGGATCAGCGATCATGGCGATGGGAGTTGATTTCTCTTTGGCTTTTTGAGGTTGGAAATGTCATGATTTACTCAGTTTGAGGTAGAGCTGTAGAAAGTACAATCTCTTCTCTTCTCTTCTCTTCTCTTCTCTAGTTCTTTCTTTACTGGCTTCTGTGGTTCCACGAAGAACCTTTAACATTCATGGAACCTTATTTATACTTCTTTATTGTGGAAAAAGGTTCTTTAGATGATTCAGATGTTCCTCACACTCAGAAAAATGGTTCTTTTGAGAACTGGTCACTGAAACGCTCTTTGAAACGCTCTTCTCTTCTCTTGAATTAAATGGAATTTGATTTAGAATGAGAGGAAGTACAATTTACTGAATTGCAGTACAAAAAACAGTTTATCAGTGAATGCATTCAGAAAAATTAAATGTGCAGTGTTGCAACACATTCTCACTCCCAACTCGTCACATATTGACGCTTGGTCAGGACCCCTTTTCATCACTTTTTGATGCACAGGGTACCCCTCTAGCATCATTTTTCGACATGCAGGGTCCTCCATTGCTTTAAATAAGAAACCCTCTAATGTCAATATGCCGACGTGAAAGGTACTGGGAATTGTCAAAATGATGAGTTGGGAGTGAAAGCGTGTTGGTTGTTACTGTTACATAAAACTAAAATGTCTTTAAAATAAGTAATTTTTAAAAAGTAATTGAAATAAAGCTGAAATAAAATTAGATGTAAATATGAAATAAAAAAATAAAAAATTTAAAAATTAAAAATTACGTAAAATTAAAAATTGAATTAAAAATTAAATTAAATGTGAAATGTTGCCTTGGCAACATAATAATAATAATAAACAATTAAATTAACTCTATAGAAATTTAAAAACATTTTATTAGTTTATTAAAAAAAAAGCTAATAACAAATATAAACATATATATATATATAT
>SCHK01401450.1:3494-15105 GCA_004124795.1 Poropuntius huangchuchieni | reverse complement strand
TATATATATATATATATATACATGTATGTTTGTATAGATAGACCCTCTCTCTAGTCTTTCTCCAGTGCACACACTCTTTTCTCTGCTTTAACACACTCTTACGCACAGAAATGCACATAAATCCAGCTCCTATGTAGCCCATTATTATGATCATTATTTCCGCCACTTTTCTGTTTTTACTTTACACACAGACACACACACATTACTTTGTGTCTGTATTAGCTGATATTGTCCAGGGCAAGTTAGCCACTGTCTCAAGGTGACGTTTATAGTCCTATATCTCTTCATTAGTGCCACCATAACCCTGACTCTCTGTCTTTCTCAGGCTGTGGAGTCTCAAATCAGAAGTTTTGGACAGACACCCTGCCAGCTGCTAATTGAGCCCCACCCGCCACGCAGCTCTGCCATGCAGGTGGTGAGTAACGCACGCACACACACACACACACACACAAACACAAATACTCTCACTGTCTAATTATCATCCTCAACATGTCCATAAAACTGTTAAGATAAAGTCTACTGCACATCATGCCAGAGTATTATCATATGATAATTATCAACTGATGTCACTCTTTATTTGTATCAGGTTTTATAATTAGATATGAAGTTGGATACAAGTGTCTCCTTTTCTCCTCATTTGCTCTATAAGCAGGACCCAGAGTGAAATGAATAAGCATTCCGTGCACCACAGAAAAAGGGTTTCTGAGTCATAAAAAATTGCTTCGCATTATGGCTTAGTGAAACATACTGATCTTGAACCAGGAAATACTACTCCAACATTTGATAGTGGAGGGCACGGTAATGTCATTGTCCACACCAAAATATATTCAAAACAACAACTAATTTTGCCGTAAAACAAAGCTAGATTGCATAAAACTATATTGTGCCTATTATAATCATTCAATGCGCCAATGCGGCACATCTTCAGTTCTTTGTTACTTTATTTATGCTTCTTTGCTAATTCATTTTTTCCTGTCGATCTAAAATAAAATAATAAAGCTGTTTGGACAGAGTAGGCAGACATGTACACACTTCGGCTCTCATGTTGGTGAAAACACAGGCCAGGTCTGAGAGAGGTTTGAAAGCTGCCTGCTTAAATCAACTTGTTCACTATTTTATTCTTTACGTCCCCACTCCTCTCTCCTGTCCTCTTTCAGTGAGCCCCTATGTCCCAGAAGTGGGAAAAGTCTTGTGGTTAAGCGTAGAGCTCTGAGGTGATAAGGTCTTTAGTCTAGAAACTGAGAGACTGTGGGTGACAGGCTTGAAATGCCCATTAGCTGTGTGTTTCTGTGGCGATGACAACCCCTGCCTGGCTGTGTGGAAACAAACTTAAATACTCTCCTCTAAATGTCCACATGCAGATATAGTTATAGGCTCAGAACTGGATTCTGAACTTTTGAACGTAACAGTGCTTTATTAACTTAATAATTTGAACAGCCTTTGAATACACAGCATCATAATAATCACATAATCCCAAGCACGCAGTCTAATTTAGAGGAGAGTGTGTGCTGTTTTTGTTTAATGTACTTAGATTTAGAAATGATAGTTTTTATTTTGAAGTGAAAAAATTAAATTAGGCCTTTGGGATAAATTGGCCCCCATTGGCACAGAAGGCCCCAAATGGCATGTCGTTTTAGTTTTAATTCATGGGGTTGGTATTATTCAGTAATCCAGTGAATTAGATGTATATTTTAGACATCTTTGCTTTCTTTTATTAAAGCCTACAGGTTAAGTCGGCGCTGATAGCCTTGTGGGCAGCGCACCGACATGTAGCGTCTTTAGTAAATCCTGACAGTATTATTTTAACGTCAAAAAACAGCTTGCGCTGGCCCATGGTGTTGCTTTTATGACATACAGTACATTTAATTAAAATACAATTATATCCTTGCTCCAAAAATCCCAATCCCCATTGTACCACTATTTTATTAGGCAACAAAAGCATTTTAGAATTAGATGGTTTGACAAGACTATTTTTCTTTTGAATTAACATAATTTCATGCAGTCCTGTATCTGGATTAAACAGTGCCGTTCTCTCTGTAATCCTTTCATCTCTCTTTCTCTCTCTCTGTCTATGCTTGCTTTTTCTCTCTCTTCCATGTCTCCAGTAGGTTAATGAGAGTAGATCCTCTGTTTAATGGCACTCACAGGCTGAACACTATTTAAGAGGTGCTAGCTGTCTGTCTAATTTACTGCAGGCACACCAATTAGCCCTGTGTCTCCATACTGTGCCTAAAAAATCACACACACATGTCAGGATTAGACATCACAGACATAAGACAACAGTTAGACTGGATTAGAGCAGTTTTATGGTGACATACGAAGATATACAGTATGAGCTTATTTATAATAAGCATAACAATAGTTTTCTATTTTAAACTATATCAGTTTAAATAGACTTTCTTAATGTGAAGTGCTTAATCTGTGCTGTATAGAAACATCATTATAGAGCAACAGCCAGTCAGATCGCTCATTGAGAGTGACAGTGCAGCTGCCCAGTCTGAACACTATCTCCTGCCTCCACAAACACAGCCCTGCCTCACTGAGGAAGTCAACTTGATGGTTGGATGACTTTGCTGCCAAGTAATCAAACGGCTGTATATGTGCATATACCTTTTAAGCTTCTCGTCATCTTCTGACCTGTAAAGATTATAATGTTACTAATGGAGGTTGGAATATACTGTGGCAGCCTAAGGGAAAGTTCAGATTCATTTGGAATCTGCTATGATAACTTTAGGCCTTTACAGACTGTTTTTCTTCTGTTTATCTTATACTCATTACCCAGGAATTGTAAGTTAGAGTGCAACTTAGCCTAGCAAAAGCATTACTGGAATTCTCAGAGGTCCAGAAATGTCAAATATATCATTGAATTTTGTGAAATGAAAGTGTTTAGCTGCTTTGATCTCTCTCTCTCTCTCTCCTTCCTCTCTTTTCTCCAGCTTTAAAGTACTCCAGCATCACATTTGATCTGTTTGTGAACTTCATCACAAGTCTGTGAAAAATAGTGCTTATCTGGAATGATATAGCAATACATGGCTAATATGAGCTAACAGTCAGTGTGTAGGGTAGTGTCAATGCAATCATATATTGATATGATCACAATTTTTGTGATGTTTTAGAAAGGTTGTATTCAGATTATTGTATTTATTTATTTTTAGGTATAAAATATACTTTCATATTATAATATTTAAATATATACATTTATTTTGTTTATATGTAATGATAAGGAAATCAGAAGGAATTTAATGACTGATTCTGCTTAATTTTAGCTCAGTAACATTTCCATTAACAATATTCGGAAAAACAATTCTCATTACATTCACCTTCAATCAAATGTATAGTTATTGAGCTGATGCTCTGATGCTGGTTAAAAAAAAAAAAAGCTTTGAACGAGTTACGTCTTAGTAACCTCTGACCTCAATCCTAGTTTTTGTGCTCTTTTACACCGTTCTGTCTTTCGCTGCCTAATTTCCCATCTTCCTGCTTCTCTTCCAACTTTTCTCATTCTCTCTCCAACCATCACTCTCTTTTCCTCTACACTTCCTCGCTCCCTGCTGATGATGGCGGTCATGGACTCAACAGTATCTCCTTCTGCAGACTCCACTGATGTTCACAGAGCAGATGCAGCAGGATGTCATCATGGTACTCAAGTTCCCGTCAAACTCTCCCGTCACCCACGTGGCCGCCAACACACAGTCAGGCCTAACCAACCCAGCGGTCATCACAGTCACCGCCAACCGCCTCTTCGCTGTCAACAAATGGCACGGCCTCTCTGGTGAGCAACAACGATCAGACAGCAAGGTGTTTGGTAAAGGATAAGGAGTGAATAAGTCAGTTGAATCATGTGATCTGTTCATTTACACCCCTGATACTAGTTGGTTACTTTGTTAACCTGGTTATTCAATGCAATCTCATAAGAAAATGTAACTATTTTATGAGGTGATGATTTCGTATGAATTCATACAATGTGATTAAAACAAGAATTTTTAGAAGAAGAAAAAAATCTAACTGTAAAAAAAATCCAAATTGTGCCAATTGTCACAACTGTCATCATAAGCAGATCATAAGAAAACATGCAAATGATATCATACAAATTATCCACCAATACGCCACAATGTGAAATGTAGGATGATGTTCATTTCCACACATTCTATAATGCCAACTTCAGTTGCTTGATCCCTCTAAACTCTGGTTGTGAATAATCATCAGCTTCTTAGACACTGATGTCTCAGCCTGAACTGGATCAAATGTGACACTTCCTTTGCCATGCATTCAGCTTCCTGTCCACCTCCATTTATCAGTCTCTTCTTTTTTTTTCTTTTTAAAAAATCAATCTAATTGAAAGAAGTGCTTTATCTCTTCAAATTTGATGGTTTTATTTGATGTTTGGGACCTGTTCTCGGAATAATACATTTTAAATGAATGTTTTCAGAAACAAAAAATGCTGTTAACTATCAAAAATACCAATGTGTTTTAAATCAATGTGTTTTTGTCTCTGTTTTTGATGTCACAGAAACAGTTAGCGGTCTGAGACATGCACTTAGACAGTGCTCATGCGCACTGGCTGGTCTAGCCTGGAAAATAAGTTTTTTTTAATGCTAGCTAAGCAAAATAAACAACATTTATGATACAGTATGATTTCATTGGTGGTTTCAAATATGAAATTTAATCGTAAACATGGCGAACAGTTTTGGAGAATTTGATGTTTCCCCCTTCAAAGAGATAGGAGCTACATTTGCATGCCTGAGAGGCGTTTCAAAGATGGCATTTGAAACAATGCATGCAGAAACCGAGAACTTTAGATATTAATTTTGTTAAGGCAAATGAATGGTCCGGTTTCTACAGCCTTCACTTCGGAGCAAAAATCTGGCTTTACACTTGAAATAAATAAAGATTTATGATATTGTGATCATTTTTTTTTTGGACATATCACCCAGCCCTAATCAAGAAATACTACTTCAAATATAAAAAATGAATGAATAAATAAATAAAAAGGAGTAAAATCTAAAGTCCTCGTTCAGTCCTGGATATATTGGCATTTAATTTATAAATTCAAAATTTCCGTTTTTATATTCACATGATCATTAACTTGTATTCTAAGGATAGAAGGATTACTTTTATGCATGAATTTAAAGTGTTTTCCATTAGGATATTCTTCATTATCCCTCCTAATGGCATATTTGTGTTCAGCAAATAATAATTTTTTTTTGTTATTTATTTATTTTACAGAAGAGCAATTTTCTTTGTTTTGTTATTATTGTCCTTTGTCTGCTGTAGTAAATGACTGTTGACTGACCTCTATAAATAAGTATCCTGACGGTACACAGTATTAAATCTATTTTTCATCTCTCCTCTCTGTTTCTCTCAGGTCATCAAAGCTCTTCTGTGCAGGACCAGCAGTACCAGTTACCGGTTGAGATTGACCCTTTGATAGGTCTGTGGCTTGTCAATCGTCAGTAGAGTGATTTGTGATTGGCTGTTGTGAGTTGCAAGGGCCCGGCCCTTGGGAGGAGATGAGTGCTGTTTTTCACCCAGCCGCCATTCAGCTTCAGATCAGCATTTGCATGCAAATTGGAAAGCAATGAGCTGTGGCTTAGCCTGTACATCATCAGCTCCCTCGCTCTCTCTTTCTCTGTCTCTCTGTCCTGTCAGACTGAATGAATATGAATGGTGTAATAATGTCTGATTGAAGCCGCGTGGCACACGCTGTCAGGACAATATGTCCTCCTCTCATCCCTCCGACCTGTTGATTAGGAAGAAAAAGAGGATAAAAGGGATGAGAGAGGAAAGATATATGATAACATATGGCTAAGATTTCTGTCTCTCCTCCTGTTCATCTTATATCTTAGCTCTCCTGCTGCTCTTATTATTATACAGTATCATATGTCTCGCCCTGTGTATCTGTTTGCCATTTCATGGTCGCCGTCCTGATCCTTACTCTTATCTGTGTGTGTCCTCTTTCTTATTTGTGCTCTCTCTACACCTCCACCTCTTTCATCCACTAATTCATTAAATCTGAATTCAAGCCTTCAGAAATCCAAAATCATTATGAAATTCTTTTTATATACCAACCTAAAAAATAAATTGGCATGAAATATTGATTTAAGTTGAAAGTATTGCATTGTACGAGAAGCAAAAGACCACAGAATGATACAAAATATATGAAACAAGCACAGCTACTTAGGAAATGTCTTCTAAAGCTGCATTTAAAAAAAAAAAAAAAAAAAAAAAAAATTTTTAACTTTTAAAAGATTTATTAAAAACAACAAATCACACTTGCCTATCTCTCCTCTGTCTCTCTGAGTGGGGAGAGACATCTTTCATGGCTCATTTTCTTTCACTCCTGCTCCAGAATGTCATGTATGTATTTAGACGGACTGCATTCCACACAGCTCACACTTTTAAACACAGTAAATTCTGCATGACTCTGCTGTTGATAATCTGTCCACTTGCTCCAGCACAGACGCAGCGCTGGTGTGTGTCATGAATGTGTCTGGGCCTCACACACCTGACTCTGTGTAGTCTGCCCTCTTCGATCTCTCTCTGACTTTTTCTGTCTTAGGGTTTTTAAAAAAGAAAAAAAACGTGTAATTTATGACATTTTGGTCACATCATTTTTTATGATTATTTTAGTCTTTCCTTTACTGTTCTGTCTTCTGCCGTTTTATGTATTCTTTCACAAATCATGTGCTCATGCACAGTATTCCTGACAAATGTTGTATTTTCTCATTCTAATAGTTTAACATCTTTATAATCTCTTAGGAGGTTGTCAGGAATTCACTTACAAGACATTGGAGTTGACCTATAGGGTCAAGACTTTTTTTTTTCACCATCTAACTCCCTCTTTTAATGTCTCCGCCGCTCTGTGAATGTCCTTCCTTCTGTATCTCCCTCCTTAATCATTGCTTTATTTTTCTAAAATGTTGATATTTTTCTCCTCTTCATTATTTTCTAACCAAAAAGTTGTTAGTGCTTTTATGACAAGTGACTCTCTCTCTCTGTTTTCAGCCAATAATGTGGGCATTCACAGAAGGCAGATCTCAGATCTGTTAGATCAGAGCATCCAGGTAAATGCTCAGTGTTTTGTCATCACGGCTGACAACCGCTTCATCCTGCTGTGTGGCTTCTGGGACAAGAGCTTCCGCATCTACTCCACTGATACAGGTAACCGCAACGACCTCCCAACCACCTCGGTGTCTACGGAGACACCGCCTCCACCACAGTACACAAAGGAAAGGGTCAAAAGTCACAAATGAGCCTGCAGACTGCATTACAACTCCATCGCCCCGGGGCTCAGATAGCTTTCTCATCTCACGGATGGACCATGACTCCATCTCGCGGTTGGATGAGGCTCAGAACGCAAGTCACGCAAGCGGAACTTGAATTTCAATAGAGTCACACCGCACACAAATGCTCCTATGCTCTGAGATGTACACACACAAATACATAAAGTCTGAGAAAAGGGTTTTTCCTCTTCAAAGACAGACAGGCTGTGTTAAGATAGAAAGATAGATTCAGATTTTTCTTGAATTAGATCAGCCTGGGTGCACTATTAATCGCAAGTGATCAAATACTATTTGTGTGTCCTGACGTAACCAATCTATCTGTATGGGTTGTTTTGGTAACGGTGTAGGTGTACCAGTGTAGGGCTTTCAAAACGGTTGCAGGAAAAGTGACGATGCTTCACCTCACTCTCCAAATAAGTGCCCGTCGAGTCGTGGTGCAGAACTCCCCCATCGGACAGGATAAACTCCGCGACGGAGGAGACTGGTATGATGTTCTGTGCTGTAATAATAGCCAGCTTCACTGTGCAGCACAGGGTGTGGTTTCTTTTGGCATTTCTATTATTGGTTTTTGGCGTTATAGTTGTGTATCTCGATGAGAGTGAGCATCCGTAAATGTCCAGTTGTATTCGCATTTCAAACCACTTTCATGTGTTTTTTTAAATCAGATTTATAAAAAATCTGATTTCATGTGTTTTTATTTTTCTGTCTAGACTTTCAAAAACCCATCTGGATTTGTAGAAAGTCATATTTTTGCTGACAGTCTGAACAAGGCCATAGACAAGCAGGCAGAAACACAGTCAGATACTATAGATAGGTAGCTAGACAGATAGACAGACAGGATTGACCGATCAGTAGACAGGTAGATAGACAGACATACAGACAGGCAGGTAGGTAGATTTTCAGTGTAGACAGACAGACAAGTAGGTAATTAGAGAGGTAAATCGATAGACAGACAGGTAGGTGGGTTTTCAGTATAGACTAACAGACAGGTAGATGGTAGGTATAGAGTATAGATAGACAGATAGACAGAGAGACAGACAGATAACGATTGCTATTTTTCTTATGCATACACAGACTTCAGCATGCACGTGCAACACTCCAAAAGCAAATATTTAAAGTGCGGGAAGAATTGGGGAGTGTGTGAGCTCATCTGGTGTATGTAAACGACTCACCAGACAGCATCATCTCAGTGGAGTCATTCACTTACGCCCTGCAGGGAGTACTACACTGCAGACTGCTGGCCCCATGAAGATATGCTCCAGAATCAGACCTTGAATCATGAAGGAATAAAATCATTATAAATATACGTTGTGCATTGTACATACCCCCACTGCCTCACACTCTGCAGTAAGTGGTTTCATTCCTGTGTTGTGTGTGTTAACAGGTAAACTGACACAGATTGTGTTTGGCCATCTTGATGTGGTGACCTGTCTGGCCCGGTCAGAGTCATACATTGGTGGAGACTGTTACGTTCTGTCCGGCTCCAGAGACGCCACTCTACTGCTCTGGTACTGGAACGGCAAGCACAGCAGCATCGGAGAGAACCCTGGAAGTAAGTTGTAAATGTTTAACAACATACAGATGTGTACGTTCACCCAAAAATGAAATTTGTCATTGTCTGGAAAAGAGCAACTTGGACATTCTGCTAAGTAACTCTTTTTGTGTTCCTCAAATGTCATGGTCATTTTCTTTTAATGAAGGCTCCATAATATGTCTGAACAAATACATTCATCATTATCATGCTCAGAAGAGCTTCATGGTTCTCACATAGAGAGGTCAAGATCAGGGTAATGTTCAGAATCCAAATCCCCAACCAGCGCTTAGCAAACACACATAGGAAAAGCTTTCATGCAGGTGATGATATCAGTGCTGTGCAACAGTGTTAAAAGCACATTGTTCATACACACACATTCCAGTGTGTGTCTGTCAAGGCTGGCGTAATGATTTACAGCTCACTTTCAGAAGCTACAACTAGTTTCATCTGACCACAGCAGGTCTCTGCTCAGAAGATTGAGTTTCAGGCTAGTATCACACCATAAATGGAATCGGCCTGCCTGTGTGTGTGTGTGTGTGTGTGTGTGTGTGTGTGAGTGAGTGAAAGTGGAGGCCAGAGGGCCACAGAGGGAGACAGTAAATGTGACTCGGAGGTCTCCGGCTCAGGAGAGTTCAGTCCCATCTATCTGAGAGAGCAAGAGAACACTCAATAAAAGTGAAAAATGCCACGGGCTTCCCCTGTACACACTAACCATATGGCTGCAGTGCTGATCAAAGCACTCTACACACACACTCACAAAAACACACACATCCCCGTTGCTAATTTGGAGTTTTTGGATGCTCTACATGCTGTTAAGTGCTCTTCTACAAATGGGGCATTATTTATGACTAATTGTGATTTGGGTAATGAGCGTCTGAAGATAAATATGACTGTAGGTTGATGGGTGATCTAAGTGGCATTGAAGAACCTAAGACCCAGACCTTCATCTAAAGTAAAATTAAGCTGAATCTCTGGATTCGTATCACATGTACAGGCCATGTTTTCCAGTAATATTGTCAATTGGTTAAAGAGATGAAATTTCAAAGCTAAAAAACTTTATTTTCAATCATATCAAGATAATCAAGAAACCTTGCAGGAATCAGTTCCCACCCCTGCCGTAACTGGTCCAAACTACTTATTATGTTTTTGGTAACAAATGATGTTAAATTATGTTAAATAAAAATAAAAAAATGTTTATTTATTTATTTATTTTTATTTATAGCATTACATGTCTGTAAATCTATCAGTAATAAGTTTCACAATTCAAACATGATTCATGATTCTGTAGCATACACTCTGATGTCAAATGTCAAAATTACGTTTAGAGCTAAAATCTATGTACTCTGTCTGGTTACTAAATAGTGATAATTCCAGACATTAATGTGAATTTGTGTTGTTATACATGATGTTAGGTACTTTCTTTCTCTCTTTTTTTATTAGTATTTATTTATTTGTTTGTTTGTTGTTGTTCATTTCTTTCATTCTGACGCAGTTCTTAATTTCAGGCAAGAATGAAGTTACAGTATGATTTCAAATACAGACCATACCTAGGCTGTGTACAGAGGAGAATTGATTCTGTTGACCACACTGCCATCTAGTGGCCAAATAATGCACAGCATTTTCATGAACCCTGATTTATAACACTAATTCAGTCTGATGCTGTTTCAGTTACAGATATTACTGCATATTTTTCTAGAATTGTCTTGTGTTTATGTATTCATTTTCTCTCTCTCCTATGCGTAAATGATACTCTCTAGTGTGCATTTTCAGTACAGATAAATAGTATACAGTATATAGGTATTAGATTGTAATCAGATGTTGTCCTAATGCAAACCAAATGGTGGCCGATGACGGGGAGGTTAAACGATACACCAATATATCAGTTTTATTGATCTTTTCAGGGCACAATCCGACATCAGGCTTTAATCCCCTGAGTTGTAGGGTATAACTCAAAGCTGAGACATTTAGGAAGTTTGCCACCTAATGAAACCTATACATGTATGCTGAGAGAGAGAGAGTCTGCGTGCGTGCGTGTGTGTGTGTGTCTGAGAAAGAGACAGAGGCCAGCTGCATTAAGACAATTAAATGTGTGTGACTTCTTTGTGTCTAGATAGCAAGAGAATTCATTAGTTTGTTAACTGTTATTTTTGACATTACCTAAACTGTTCACACTTTGAGAGAGACAGGTGTGTTTGTGTGAGTGATATGGACAAAAAGCACACACACGAATGCTAGCAGAGCTCATTAGACTGATTACAGAAGGACACATGGATGGCAGAAGTGTACACACACTGTAACTCAGTTGTGAGTGTCTGATTGCAGTGATTACACTAATTACATTTTCACAGAGTAGACAACAAATATCAAAACTAATTTAAACAATGAAATTGACAGCAGTGTTAAATACGCAAATACAGTTGTTATGTCATTTATGGTGTAATGTAGTAATTGTGATTATTATTTTGTTCTATTTTCTATTGTATTTACTGTCTTTGATCATCAACTCTGTGTGTGTGTTTGTGTCTCTCCAGCAGAGTTTGTGACTCCCCGGGCAATTCTGACGGGTCATGATTGTGAAGTCACATGTGCAAGTGTGTGTGCGGAGCTGGGACTGGTCATCAGTGGCTGCAGAGGTAAATACACTTTCATGCATTAACAATGATCATAGAATTAGTTGGTCAATCATTATATCATATATATGTAGTAGTAGTAGTAGCCCTTTATTGTCACTAGTCACAAGTACCAGCGAAATTAGCCATCAAAAATATATTATTTTTTTTTTTTAATGGCTATG